>CAUYRT010100494.1:0-135808 GCA_963574885.1 Lepilemur ruficaudatus | reverse complement strand
GCATCCTGGCACACACTCTGTTGTCTCCCAGAGGGTTAGGTGGAGGGATTCTTTGGTTTTTAAGGGTAAACCAACATAACAACACATACGGTAACTCAGATGCCGTGTGTGTGTGTGTGTGTGAGAGAGAGAGAGAGAGAGTCACACTGGGGATTTGGAATTTGCTGGAATTTGTAGGACTGGACAAGTGATAAAATCAGCACAAGAGAAGTTGGAAGACAGTGAGTGGGAAGCAAAAAGATTGAAGGGAAAAGCTGAGTAAAATCCTTGACTAAGTTACATGAACAAGCTCTAACAGTGCATTTCTGATTCTTTCCCCAGCTGTTATTTTCAAGAGTCAAAAACTTTTGAATGGTGGCCAGAACTGGATCTTATTCTGAATCAACAAAACCAAACTCTTTCCATCTCCATCACAAATTTCTCATTTTGCCCAATAAGAACAGATTGAAAATGTCACCAAAACATAACTTTTTCCTTCCATTAGCCCACTTGACACAGGGATTATCTCATTTAAGGTTCATAACAACTTTCTGAAGTAGGGATTAATATCATCCTCATTTTATGCATAAAGAAGCCAAAGAACAAAGTGCCTATAGTCACACATCTCATAAGCTTTGGAGCTGAGACTGGAAGCCAGATAAGCTCATGAGTATACTTTTGGTCTTAATCACCATATCAACACATCTTCCAAAAAGAAAGAGCTGAACAACAGGGTTCTTGGGGGTATATAGATATATTCATATCACCACGATAGCCTAAGAAAGGTTTGGAACTCTTTTTGAAATTTTATTTACAGCATGTTACATGTATAAATATATATGTTCACATATATACATACACATACACACATATAGAGAGAGATAGATAATAAAATATGAGTATTTTATCAGCTATATATATACACACATACGCATACATAGATGATAAAATATTTATATCACATTATATTCTTATTACAAGGAAGTGAAAGTTCTCTTTTCTCCTCTTTTCTGCTTCTTTCCTCCCTTTTTCAGTTTGATCTCCTTACCTCATAATAAATAAAGAGTCTAATGAAAAGGGTAAGAGTGAAAAGCAATACAGGGGGACAGGGAAGTTAACCCAAGGCTAGAAGCTGGAATGTAAAGCTTGGCCTCCTTGCTGAAGATGTTGTCAGGTTAACAGCATGGACATGATTGGTTAAATATAATGACTGGGATTACCTATAAGATCATACCAAATCAATGATTAATATTCTAAATCATCATGTGATTGAATGTTGATTTGATTAGTAGAATAAAAATTGGTCCCAATCTTAGAGAGAGATCAATATAGTCATGTGCCACACAACGATGTTTTGGTCAACAATGGATGGCATATATGATGGTGGTCCCATAAGATTATAATACCATATTTTTACTGTACCTTTTTCTGTGTTTATATATGTTTAGATACACAAATACTTACCACTGTGTTATAATTACCTACAGTATTCAGAACAGTAACATACTGTCTGACTTTGTAGCCTAGGAGCAATAGGCTATACCATCTAGCCTGGGTGTGTGGCAGGCTATCCCATCTGGGTTTGTATAAGTACACTCTATGATTTTCACACAATGACAAAATCAATTAATGGCTTATTTCTCAGAATGTACGAGGGGTATCTCCATCATTAAGCAATGCATGACTGTATTGGATTCTTTCTATCATAGGCAGAAATTAAACTGAAATTTACAGTAATTTGGGATATTAAGAAAGGCAGAGAGAAATGGGTATGGGAACTCAAAGCAGTAATGATATTGTGGGAAATAGCATGGAGCCTAAATTAGCCTGTTATGTTCATAAGACAGAGCATAAACCATGTTATAGAGTATTGTGGGACTGTGTTGGCTAGAAGTGGAAGATCAGTTATGAAAAGCTGATTAGAGTTGGCATGTTAATGTCAAATATTCCAATCTAAGTGTTTTTCACTTTATTTTGTAAACACATGGAGGTGTAATAAATGATATTTGATGCAAGTTGATTGGTGTGAGGATAAACTAGAGCAGAGCTCCAGTTACAAAATACTTGCATGGTGAAGACATGAGATAGGAAAGATCTTGAACATGGTGGTGGCAATGGATATAGGGAAAGTAGATATGAAATTTTAAAAGAATTTGCAAGACTTCTTAACAGATGAAATATAGGCAGTGAAGAATTGTAAGGATTCAAAAATAACTTCAAAGCTGAGAGCCTAACATATCTCATAAAATATGATAGCGCCTTTGGCAGACCCTAGGAAGAAGGAAAGAGGGTTGAATTGGGAGGCAGATAAAGTATTAGAAATTTTCACTTTGACAAGAAAGGAGGAAAATTCCAACGAATTGACCAGTACAGAGCTGGGAATCTGGCAATGCCTGAGTGAGAGACCACAGATTGAGGTTCATTTTTGGGAGATAGCTTCATAAATGTAAATATTCTATTTGCATGAATTGATGAGTCTCTCAAAGACACTTAGGAATTCTGTTTCTGATCATAACAGATTAACAAGGACCAGACTTACTCACTTATGCTAAACAATTAAAAATACAAAACAAAGATCTTGAAATATTTAACAGCACATATTTCAAGACTATAATCTCTGAGGAAAAGAAATAAATGAAGTGAGTCCTACAATTGCTTCCATATTACTACCTATAGTTCAAATAGGCCAAATTGGTTGAAATGTATTGGACAGAATATTAAAGAAGAAAGACACAGAGAGAGAAGGGTCAAGAGAACTGCATGGGATCCCTCAAGTGGTGGGTGGAATGTCAGAGAAGGAACACAGATGGGGTATTCCAGAGAACTGCACAAGATCCCTTCAAAGAACTGAAAAGGTCCATTCAACTAAGGACCTGACAAACCTGATCTGCAAATACATGAGCAGAAACTATCCAAGGCTGAAGAAAAATATTACTGGAAACAGTAAACTAAGCAACATTTAGAGCTCACAAACTGGGAATAGGTCATATTCCCAGCCAAAGTAGAAAGGCACAGAGCATTGGGTAGAGTTCTTGGAAAGCTATTATCTTACCACAGGGTATATATTGGCTTTAGACTAATGGCTTCTCTAGATTGCACCCTACTCTTTTAGAAAACTTAAAGGGAAGCCTGAAAAGTAATTGATTTCAAGCAAATGTGCACCAGGACAAGTTAAAAAGAAAGAAAAACGCATCTAGCATCCATCAACATAATATTCACTGTGTTTGATAATCAATCAAAAATTATCAGACCTGAAAATAAGAGGTAGAAAATTTATCCCATAGCCAAGAGGAAAAACATCAACAGAAATATACACACGTGTGATACAGATAATGAAATTAACAGATCAGGACGTTAAAAGAACTCACATATATGCTCCATATATTAAAGAAAGTAGAGGAAAGCATACAAGTGATAAGATACAAAATGGAAAATATTTTTTAAAAATAAAGTCAAAAATTCAAGAAGTAAAAAATATAATATCTGAAATTTTAAAAAGACATAAGTAGGATTAGCAGTGGATTATCTACTTTAAAATAAATGATTAATAAGTTGAAAACGTAGCAATAGAAACTAAAATGAATCAAAAAAGGAAAAAATAGCCATAAAATAACTAGAGCCTTAGCAACTTATGGGACAATATCAGTCAGATGAACATACATAAGACTAGAGTACCAGAAACAGAGGAGGAGTCTTTGAAAACATATTTTAAGAGCCAATGGCCAAAATTTTTTCAAAGTTGATGAAAACTATAAACTATACAAATCCACAAATCCAAGAATCAATGAACAGCAAGAAGAAAAAAATATAAAAATAAACATACTAAGAAACTTCATAGTCAAATTGCTGAAAACAGTGATGAAGAGAAAAATTTAAGAGCAGCCAGAGAAGAAGAGATATATTATGAAAAGAGGAATAAACATAATAAGGACAGCAGACTTCTCATCAAAACAACGCTAGCCAGGAAACAAGGGAGGGATAACATTAAAATACTCCCAGGGAAAAGTTATCAATCGAGAATTCTATATCCAGCAAACATATTATTCAGAAGTAACAATAAAATAAAGGCTTTTTTCCCCAAACAAAAGGGGAAATATGAAATTCCAGAAGAACTGTAGTAAGAATATATTAAAGAAAGTTCTTCAGGCAGATATAACTAATAAGCCAAGTGTGGAGATAAAAAGAATCACTAAAAAAATCAATTCAATAGAAGACAGCAAAAAGAAAAAAGAACAAATAACAAATAGCAAGACAGTTTAAATCCAATCATATTGATAAATAAATGTACATAGTCTAAATATTGCATCTAAAAGGCAAATATGCCAGATAGGATTTTAAAAAGTAAGATTTTAAAAAATAAGTATCTGCTTTCTATAAAAATCTACTTTAAATATAAAGACACAGATAAGTTATAATTAACAGCAGGGGGGAAAGGCATACAATACAAACACTAATCAAAAGAAAATAGAATTGCTAAATTAATGTCAAGTATTTCAGAACAAAGAAATCACCAGGGTTAAAGAAAGTATTTCACAATAATGAAGAAAACATGATAATCCTAAACTATAAACAGAGTTTCTAAATATAAAAAAGGAAGCAAATTTAAAGAAAAATAGACAAATTCACAAATATAGTTGGAGAAATCATTTGGTTCTCACTAATCAATAGAAGTAGTAAACAAAAAAATAGAAAAGACTGGAAAAACATTATGAAACTAATTGGCTTAAAGGAACATTATAGAACATGCCACCAAACAGGAGACTATATATTCTTCTAAAGTGCAAATGAAAAGTTCACTTATATGTTTTGGACCATAAAACAGTTATCAATACATTTGAGAGAATTGAAATTAGGTAAAGTATATTCTCTGACTACAATGGCATTATGCAAGCAATTAACAATAGGTAACTAGAAAAATTTCCAAATATTTGGTAATTAAAAAAATACTTCTAAGTTACTCATAATTCAATACAGATATCATAAGAGAAGTATGAACATACATTGATCTGAATGGAAATGAAAAATACAATATATCAATATTTAGTGGGATATAGAAAAAGCAAAATAAATTTATTCAAAATAGAGCAGGAGGAAGAAAATGATTAAAAATAAAAGAAAAAATAAGAAAATGATAAGAAAAAGTCAATAAAACCAAACAAAATCAAAAGCTGATTCTTTGAAAATATTAATAAAAATTAAAGACCTCTAGCAAGGCAAATCAGGGAAAACAATGACATAAATTACCATTATCATCAAACAAGTAAAAAACAACAGTACAGATCCAACAAACATGTAAATAGACCATGTCAAGCCAATCAATTTGACACTTAGATGAAAAGGGCAAAGCTCTTAAAAGATACAAACTACCAAAGCTCACTTGAGAGAGAAAAAAAATCAATAACTAGCCTAGCCCTAAGTTTTTAAAGAAATTGAATTCTTAGTTCATAACCTCCAAAAAATAAAATTCTGGGTCCAGGCGGTTTAGCTGTTGAATTAATTGTATCTAACATTGAAGGAAGGATTAATGCCAATTCTGTGCAACCTCGTCCAGAAAACAGAAAACAAAAGAAGAAGCAGTTTCATCTTATGAGGCCAGTATTATTCTGTTACCAATATCATAAGATGTCCAAAAAAGAAAACTTCAGACCAATCTCCCAAATGATCATGGATGAAAAATACTTAATAGAATTTTAGCAAATTCAAAGAACATATAAAAATAATGGAACTATATAATCACCTCAAGAGATGCAGAAAAAGCACTTAACAAAATTCAGTATCCATTCATAATGTAAAAACAATCTACAAACTATTACTCAATCTAATAAGTATCTATGAAAAACATGCGGCTAAATCATACTCGATAGTAAAAAGATGGACGCTTTCTTCCTATGACCAGGAACAAGGCAAAGATGTTTCCTAACTCCACTTCTCTTCCACATTCAGTATTAGAGCTCTTAATCAATGCCACAAAGTAAGAAAATGAAATAAAAGACTTACAGATTGTAAACAATGATGCAAATCTGTCTTTATTTACAGACGACATGATTGTACAGAACATGCTTTCAAAATCTTCTGTTTAAAAAAGCTTCTAGAACTGATAAGTAAATTTATTAAGGTTGTGTGATACAAAGTCAATGTACAAAAATCAGTTTTATGTCTAAGTACTGATAAGTAGCAATTAGAATTTGAAATTTCAAAAGGTACTATATATGATAGCATCCAATATCATAAGCACTTAGGAATCAATTTATCAAAATAGATGCAAGATTGGTATGCTGAAATTTATAATTGCTGAGAGAAAATAAAAAGGTCTCAATAAATGCAGAACTATAATATGTTCGTGGATTGAAAACATAAGATTATTAACATGTTAATTTTCTCCAAATTGTTCAATAGATTCAATGCAAACTATTTTGCGGAAATTGGCAAGTCAATTCTAAAATTTATATGGAAGAACAAAGTTGGAAGGCTCGCATTACCTGCTTTCAAGTCTTACTATAAAGCTACGAGAAGCAAGAGAATGTAGTATTAGTCTAATGATAGACACAAAGATCAGTAGAACTGCATAGAGTCTAGAAATAGACCCATCCCTGTATGGTCAACTGAGTTTTTACAAAAGTGCGAAGGTAATTCAGTATGGGAGAAAAGAATCTCTGCAACAGATGGTGCTATAACAGCTGGCTATCCATACACATGCACACACATTCACACATACATAAGAACCTCAATCTTTAACCCACATCATACATAAAAAGGGTAATAGACATTAACATAAGAACTAAAACCATAAAACTTCTAGAAAATATTTAAGAAAATCTTTTTGTCTTGACAGATAAAAATCTCACATAAGATACAAAAAAGCATGAAGCATAAAAAGAAAATGAATTGATAAATAGGGCTTTATCAAATTAAAAATATTTTTGCTCTTTCAAAGATACCAGTAAGAAAAGGAAAAGGCAAGCCACAGTCTGGGAGAAAATATTTTCAAAACATGTACTTCATAAATGATTTATATTGAGCATGTATAAAGAACTCATATAACTAAATAATAAGAAAATAAACAATCCATTTAGAGAACAGACAAAAGTTTGAACAAACACTTCTCAAGCAATTATACAAATTGAAAATGCAAATTAAAACCACCATGAGATACCACTACAAACCTTCTAGAACAGCTAAAAAAGGCTAACAATATCAAGAACTGGTGAGGATGGAGAATAACTAAACTCAGAAATTGCTGGTGTGAGTGCAAAATGGTACATTCACCTTTCACTGTGGAAAATATTTTGTCTGTTTTTGTGATATTAAATATATACTTATCATATATACTAACAGTATCTCTCCTAGGTATTAATATTTCCCCAAGAAAAATGAAAATATATTTCTTTAGTTGTTCAGAATATCTTTATTCATGGTAGGTCAAACTGTTTACACCACATGTCCATCAAAAAGTAAATGGATAAATAAATTTGGTATGCCATATAACGGAATACTACTCACAAATAAATTATCACTCAGAAACACATTACTGATACATTCACAATATGGATGGATATCTAAAACATGCTAAATTTAAAAAGCCATACCTAAAGCATTAAATGCTGTATGAGTCCATTTATATGAAATTCTTTAACAAGTTGAACTCTAGATGCAGAAAACTGACTAGTGTTTGTAAGAGGCGAGGCTTGTGGGGAAGAGGTTGAATGAAAAAGAGGTAGAGGAACCTTTTGGGAATGTTGGAAATACTCCATATCACGGTTACGGTGATGACTGAATGGCTGCATACATTGAATTATATATTGTACACTTAAAATTTACAAATTGTATTGTATGTAAACTATGCCTCAAAAAAGCTGAGAAATTGAGACAGTAATAGATGTCCAAGGACCATACCTTGGAGAATGTTCACAGTTAAAAGTGCCTAAGAGAAAGGGGACAAGAGCCCACCAAAGGAATGTGAGGGATCAGAAATACAGGAATGAAAAGAGAAACACCATGTGGGCCAAAGATGAGTTAATACAGAATAGTGGTTTCCTAAGAGGTACCACACCACCCACTAGGAGGTATTTTAGAATTTTGTGGTTGACAGCAACATGGGGAGCTGCTTTTCCATTGTGTGTTGGGGGCGTAGGAAAGGATGCTAGACATCTTGTGTATAGAAAAATTGTCTTGCATCAAGTAAACTTTTGAATGACTCAGACATTCATACGTGTAAAAAAATCTGTTTAAAATTTTTTTAGTCTACAACCTAAGTTATTTTATAAAAACAAAGATTTTTGCATGTTTTTAAATACACCAAATTTTCCAGAAATGCAACTACTATGTAGTTGTTTATTTTGCTTGATTTGAATCTTTACCAAACAGTGTTCATCAGTTCAAAAATTCACATTGTTCAGAGTAATACTGCTAATGATATCTAAAGCTTGTTTGTATCAATCTGCATTTGTACCTGTTATATTAACAGTGATTCTATATATCAATGCATATTATTTTATCACAAGTTACTTTAATTCTCACTTATAGTTAAGTCATTATGTTGACTTATTAAAATTAATAATGAGTAGGAAAATTATATTGCCAATGTATTTTATTTCAGCATTGTAAGGCAGCATTACAAGCATTTGTTTTAAAAACAACGGTGATCTAGTATCTCTTGTATTATCCTGGATAGAGCTGGAGCCCATTCTACTAAGTGTCACAAGAGTGGAAAAACAAGCACCACATGTACTCACCATCAAACTGGTATTAACTGATCAACATTTATGTGTACATTTAGTAGTAACATTAATTGGGGGTGAGGCAGGTGGGAGGGGGAGGGAGACGAGCATATTCACACTTAATAGGAGCGGTGCACACTGTCTGGGGGATGGACATGCTTGAAGCCATGACTAGGACGGGGCAAGGGCAATATATGTAACTTAAACATTTGTACCCCTGTAATATGCTGAAATAAAAAAAAGAAAAGCAAAAATAAAAGGATTTGAAGGTCTGATAGAATTGAGAATAGTTATTCTAGAAGAAGAGATTGTTAGAAGAGTTGAATTTTAAAAACACATCAAGAAGAGTAAGGATTTAGTAGATTACCACAAGTTCTGTTGCTTTAAAGTCAGTCAAACTTTTAAGGAACGTGAAGGCATTGAGAAATGGAGGCAGAGGGTATTTAAAATATGCACTTGAAAGCATAGGCAATGAAAGACAGGAAATAAAAAGAATTATTAGAGTATGCACCAGAATCAGACAAGGGATTATCAAGTTGCATAAAGTTGTGTATCCTTGAAGTGAAGGCAAAGGGAAGGTGTCCATGCACAGTGGAAGTGGAGATGGCAAAGCTAGACAACGCGCCAGAGAATCAAATCACGAGAGCAAGATCTTTGCAGAGCTAAAAGGAATGGGAGAGGCTCTTCAGGTGGAAGATTTACCTCTGAGTTGATAATCAGGACATGCTGTCCATGTACATATAGACAGAAGAGGTGGCTCACTACGTGAAGTGATGTGATTTGAGTACTGTGGTCACCCAAATATCTTAGTCATTTTCAGTAGTGCTTGATACCCTACAATTATAAATGTGTTCCTTTGGCATGTGGATTCTTTCTCATATTATAAAAATAGTAAAAGCTCTTGTATTGAAGAAAATAACATATTGAGCCTGGATTTTTATAATCCAGTGTTTATTAGGTTCTTCTCTAAGTTTAGATTCTGAAAGAAGATTGCATTGGTGGTATAGGGACCCAAGACTTTAAGATAGGATGGGGGAAATCTTGAGGGCTTGGAAGGACACAAGCCCCAAAGCCAACCCTCAGTGACCCTACCATTTAGTGTAGGAAAGCCAGCAAGGGCAGCTCTTCTGGCATTGGGCAGCAAACTGAGCAACTGCAGAGACAGGAATTAGAAGTTGTTATTGAGGTGAAAATGAGATATCGTGTGTCAGATGACGTCAATATTCTCATCAAGATATAAGATGAGATCATTTACCAATTGCGATGTGGACTTGAAAAGAGAGAATGCCTGGAATGGCTCCTGGGAGTCTCAAAAAGAGATGACTAGCACAGTCAGCGAGCAGATGTGACAGCTCGGTTGTAACTGGAGTCCCCAACGTTGCAGATGGCCAGGGCTGCATGATTCTCCATCTTTCTGGAAGTTTCCTGTATAAAGCAAGAAGAAATGCAGATGGGAGAGGTGTGATAGGTGTGGTGAATGCAGCAGAAGTTTGGTAGGACTTAGGAGTCAATGTTGAAGGTCAATGTGGAGGTGAGTAAGGCGATAGGAGCTGTCAGAACTCTAGGCTGCGCCTCAAAGACAGATTACAGTCTCATGTCTACAACTAATAACCTATGTGACCTTAGGCAAGCCACCAGGAAGGGCTCTTCTAGAAATAAAGTTGGACTACTGATTTCACCATAAAGTCTGTCCAGGGAGGGAAACCTAACTGCACAGAAAGGAGCTGATAATTCAACTGAAACAGAAACAGATAAGGGCCTGGAAGTTTCAGCGAGGACAGATGGAGAATGCCCTTAGTAAGAGGCAGGGGAGAGATGCCAGGTCGACTGCTCCTTCAGAGTCTCCCTTTTCAGCCTTGGCCAAGCAGGTCGCAGATGTGGTTAGGAGTAATAATTAGAAAGTTTAAATTCCTGCTCTGCTTCTTATTTGACTGCATGTCTCTGGGCAAGTAACTTTCCTTTCCTCGCCTGTTAATGAGAATGATAATACAACTATATACACTCTCTTACAAGATACAAGGCATGTAAGAGTCCTAAAAATGCTTAGGACACCAAACACTCCCTGGTCCATTTTCAAAAAAAAGATTTTAGCTCAAAGTTCACTTTTTCTGATTCCTACAGCGGTTCTTATTCATCCTCCCATATTTAGTCACTTAACAAAATGCCCCACTGCCTTTGTTCACGTCAAGCTTTGTTCACTTCAAAGCAGAATATATATTAGATTCCTTGTGTATCCCTTTCAGCTTCTAGAATGTCCTTACTATGGCACTCAACAAATACTTGTTCAATAAATGAAGTTGAAAGTCTTAGATGCAAAACTTCCCTCTGCTCTGTATCAATTACACAGCTTAGGAAGAGGCAGGTGTAGAATAATTTCGCTGGGGTTGGGTGTTTTTGTTTGTTTCCAGTTGGTCTGTGACTATACATAGATTCGATCACAATGAAGCTGACAAAGGAGAGCTGACATTTTGGAAACAGAAAAGGAATTTTGGATATTACAGCTCAACATTTGTCACCTCCCTTGGCTGATAGCAGCACACGTTCTTTCCCTTTGGCTAAATTTGGATCAAATGCTGGCTGAGTGCGTTAAGCAAGCCAGAACTGCATTGTACCTCTATTTTGTGACATATGAGCTCCCTGCTTTAATCTCCCCTCTACTGTATAAAAGAGGATCTGAGGCTGTTAGACTTCAATCCGGTGATTCATGCAGCTGGCACACAATAGATTCCACCTCTCTCCTCGCTGCTGCACAATATCAAGCTAAACAAAATGTCTTAGAAAGCTTCAGTACATGTAGTTAGCCTGTCACAGATCCCTCCCCCACCCCCACCGCACCCCCACCCCCCACACACTCCTTTTTTTCTTCTACTGAGCAAAAGAGTCCGAATGCCCAGCACCTGCCTTTTTACTGACATTTCCACAAAGGTAAAGGAATGAACCTTTTGTCAATTCCAACCGAACGATCTGTTTTGAAACAATGAGATGAAAAGCCTGGGCCCCTCTCCTTGCTACTGGATTACAGTGCAGAGGATTAAAATAAAGGACACTTGATTTTATTGATTTAATGAGGGATGGAGGGCTTTGCCGGTGCATCCCTCGTGGCAAAGGAACAAGTCTTGTTGGCAGGTACCTCCACGGAGGCACTTCTTTTCCATTTGTTTGGTTTTGCAGTGGTGCCTGTTTATGGATTTGGCTGTTAGGATGACCCAAAGTGTTCCTGGCCGTGCTGCATGAAGCAGTCAAATGCCTGCAGTGATTTCGGTGTGTGTCTCCAGACAGGGAGAAAGCGGGAGAGACGTGGAGGGGAGGCTGCACAGTACCGCAGGAGAAAGAGCTGCGGGAAGAGGTGACAGGGAAAGCACAGCTTGGAAAAAGGGAGAGTCAAAGAAAGCAGGCTGGAAAAGAAACAGCACTTCTACCTGCAAAAGAGATTGTCTGCAGAACCTATTCTTTCTCAGCAGCGTCTATTTCAGCTAGGTTTCTAAACCCCCTTTCGGTCCACACCATTCTGTTTCCATCCCTTCCCCCTCCTCTTCCATTACCCAAGTTTGAATGAATAGTGGGGAAACTAAGGGGGTTCGGGCACCATGTTTGCCGTGGACGGTCTGTCCGGGCACAGCTAGATAATCTTTTGGCTTTTGTTCTCTTCTTCTTTGGGGTTTCTTGTGATATTATTATTGACATTTTCATATGGTAACTTTTGCATTAATGTTTCTTCTTTTATATCTGCCCTGTTTTTTCCCATACAGTCTGACTTCATTGTCCACTGAGCAGGGTGAAAGGGGCATTGCCAGTCACCTGCTGATCAAATTTAAGCAGTGATCTACTTTTAATGCTGAAATGTACTGCGTGTCTGTAAATAGACATGTGTACAGCCAGAATTCCTGTTAATATGAGCGTATGTCTCTATACACTGTTGTACATTTATTTAAATGTATTTATGCAGTCCACCCATAGATTAAACACCCCCCAATTCCCTCTGGTGTTACTGTCTCTCTGATTGCTAGCTTAAAGAGAAACAGTTCCTAAGAGCATATGGTTTCCAAAACACAGCCCTTCCCCCTCCCTTTCAGTTTACACAAAATGAGCGGCCACCCCTCCCCCCAGCGTCTCTGCTCTCTGCTGCAAGAGTCTGCATCCAGGGGGCAAAATCATTAGTTCCCAATTACCTTAAGCCATGCAAGATAACCTCTCTCAAGGGCTGTTGGTAAAATATGCACATGGTTCCAGTATCTAGACAGTTATGAAATATAGGTGCAGGGCTCGGCCACTGCAGAACACCAATGCATCTCAAATGAAGTGCTTTTATTAAAGAAGTATAATCACCAGGATAACTAATTACGTCAATGCCACATAGTTAATTAAACCCATTATAGTTACTATTCCCATGGAGAGGAGGTCAAATGAAGCGACCATCTTCTTGATTCTACCCGTGCTAACAAAAGCAGGAGAAATTAAGTAAAACACAACACAGACCTCTTCATTTCGTGTCTTACTTTTTTTTTAACATTTAATAACCACCTCATATCTCATCCAAGACAGTCTTCCAGTGTAATCCATACCCAAAGATTGCTGGGCTGCTCAAAAGACCACCTCGTAACTTACCTGTACTTCGATTAAATGATTACCAACTGTTTGCTTGATTGGTGCAGGAAGTAATGACAAGTAAAAGTGAAAGACAGAATGAACAGCCACTGTGTTTTTATTAGTATCTTGCAGAGAAACATGATGGAAGGCAGTGCTTATGTTTTAGTTCACTCGGGCTTCATGACCAACGACGGGAAGGTAGCCCCGCGTACCCTTCCAGACCCTACCAGGGACTGTGAGAGCAACCCACTAAGGTTAGATATTAAAGCTCATTAACCGGCTGAAGGCACACAGATTACATATCCTGCGGTTTCAACAACAACAAAATCTTCAATGCACTGACACCCAAATATAAAGGATGATTCAGATATAAACAAGGAAAAGGAAAGAATTCAGGAACTCTATTGCATAGTGACATTGTCTTCCAGAAGAAGGATGTGGACAGACACACGTACACACACACACACACACACACACGCATACATCTCACAAATACTAATCTCTGGAAAATAAAACCAAGATATTTTGATCCTCCTTGTCTGAAAATTTACCAGGTCATTATATCACTGTCACACCTTCTTCTCAAAGCAGCTCATTGTACAGAGAGGATTTGCATTTACTTCTCCTGATTAACAAAGAAAACTTTGTATAAAAGGGCTATGCACTGAGACGTGCAAATGTGGCCAGTCTGACCCCCTGCAGGAGAAGGCAGACAAGCACTAGGGAGAAGAGGTAGATGAGGAACGAGAAAGAATGCTTTGATCCCAATACAGCACACACAATGTAGCAGGCGGCACACTCCCAGCAAGCTCTGACCCTAAGCAGGCTGAAGTTTGGCATGGAGTCAAAAAGTGGGAAGCAATATAATGAGTATAGTTTCATGCAATGGTGAACAACAGAAGGCTGCAAAATCCCTGTTCTTGCTGGGTTTTGCTGTCACGGCTGTTGTGATTGTTGCTGATGTTATTACTGTTGTTGTTGCTGTTATTTTCCACCTCAGGAAATTATAATATTGCTTCAACTGCAAGATAAGCCTAATTATTTTAATACAGACTGCAGGCAAAAGGCAGCATGAAAAATCGCACAGGCCTTGTGAAAAACAAAAGGTCAGGTGTTAAATCCTTTGTTTGTCCAGTGGTTTAAGCTGACATACGCGGTATTTAGTTTAGATGTAAAGCAATCTTTTCTTTACCATCTACAGCCCTCACGTTGTCCCAAAAGCTCCTGCTCAAACTTCTTTGTTCTTCTGGCGGACGGAGCCACCATCCTACTTGTCAACCAGACGGAAACACTGAGGGGGAGGGGACTTTTTTTTTGGTCTCCTTTTCCCCCTTTGTCAAATCAATTGCCACATCCAGGAAATCCCTTACCATTAGCCACTTCCTTCCAAATCTTTTTTTATTACTACTCTGAACCCATCTCCTTTCTCGGTCCTCCCTGGTCCAGCCATCCTCCCCTTTCAATCCCTGTTACACAACCCACCAGATTAATCTTTTGAAAGTATTATTCCCATCTGGTTACTCTGTGCCTTGAAAACATGCATCAATCCTCCAGAATTGCCCTATAGGATAATTTAGAAATTCCTCACTTTGGCATTAAGGTTGTCTCCATTCTGTCTCTGCCACGTGTGCAGGTTTACCTCTCAGGCCTTTCTTACCTATGACGTCTGCTCCTTTCTGGTCAGGTCACACACTTCAGTGACTCCAGGTCTCTGCTGGCTACACGTGCTACACTTCCAATCCTCCCCCCAGCCCCACCCCAGTCCTTCTCAAACTCCTATACATACTTCAATGTTCATCTTAATGCCTCTACCAGGATGCCTTTTCTGCTGTGCTTAAGCCACAGATATCCTCATCACTTTGATTTCCCAGAACATGTTTTTTATATGCACTTTAAGACCAGTGTCGTAATCTGCCTATAATAACAAGTATTGATCATATCATTTCTTCTGATTTTACACTCTGCAAAAACTCAGAAACCATATCTTACTGATCTCTGTAAGAGCTTAACCAAATATCTGTCTACTGGAATTCAATTAAAAGGTCATTTTATAAGATTATGCTGTGTTAAACACAGGGTAGTGTAAGTCTCCATCTACCTGAACAAGTTTTATACTATCATAGTTCAAGGGAGTGAAAGAAATGAACATTCCAGGCCACTTTCATCTCTACCATTGTATGATCTAAAGAAAATGAGCTTCATCATTAAAGCTACTTTTTTTAAAAAGTGAGGTGGACAAACCAACCCCACAAATTATCCAAAAAGTATTTTGACCCAATAAAACATGTTGCAATTTCAAAATATTTGTTGACAAGTTGTATTATTGTAAATTCCATGTTTTATGCCTTCATACCCAAGCAGGCACAAGTACCTGCCTTGTAACTACAGAATTTTTAATACTATTCACTTGCCCTAATATGTACCTTTGCAACTTTCTTTTTCCTTTTTTTTTTTTTTTTGAGACAAAGTCTTGCTCTGTTGCCCAGGCTAGAGTGCTGTGGTGTCAGCCTAGCTCACAGCAACCTCAAACTCCTGGGCTGAAGCAATCCTTTTGCCTCACCTCCCGAGTAGCTGGGACTACAGGCATGTGCCACCATGCCCAGCTAATTTTTTCTATATATATTTTTTTAGTTGTCCAGATAATTTCTTTCTACTTTTAGTAGAGATGGGGTCTCACTCTTGCTCAGGCTGGTCTCGACCTCTTGAGCTCAAACGATCCACCCGCCTCAGCCTCCCAGAGTGCTAGGATTACAGGCGTGAGCCACCACGCCTGGCCTGCAACTTTCCTGGTGGACTAGATTTGACAACGAGAAATTATTTTACTTAAGTTTCAGAGGCCAAGGCAATTGATTGAGTTTACAGTCCCCACTTACCTGCATTTGGCTTTCTGTGGTTTCAGTTACCTCTAGTATAGTACAGTAAGATATTTTGAGAGAAAGAGCACACTGACATAACACTTATTACAGTATATTGTCATAATTTTTCTATTTTATTATTTGTTAATCTCTTACTATGCCTAATTTATAAATTAAATTCATCACAGGTATGAATGTATAGGAAAAAAACCTAATAGACATAGGGTTTTGTACTACCTACCACCTAAAGCATCCACTGGGAGTCTTGGAACGTATCCCCATGGGTAAGGGGGAACTACTGTATTAGTTATATGAAGAACAGAATAGTAGAGAGGAAAGATCAATGTACTAGAACTCATAAGATCTGAGCTCTAGTTCTGGTTCTGCCTACTCACAAGTTGGAGAAATCACTTAATATCTAAGAGATCCCCCCAGACGCACACCACATACACATATACATACACACAAAGCTATTCCACTGGACCTTCTAAATTTTAAGAAGAAAATGTAAGAATGGCCTTAAAAATTATTAAAGCAAGCAAATTGGAAATAATTAAACACATTGTGAATAATTACTCATAATTTAAAACTGTATGCAATTGTAATTTTATATTATGTGGGCAAAGAATAAAATTTTCCACTCATTTGATGTTATAATGAAATATGATGAATCCAAGCAAAGTAGACAAAATAAAATTAGAAATAGAGAATTGCAATACAAAGTTGAAACAAAACAAAACAAAAACCCACAATATCAAATATAAACTCAGAACAATAACCAAGTCACCAGTACCACTTGCATATAACTACAGAAGCACATGGAATAATAACAAAATAAACCAAGGACTACCATCTGAGGGGATGCATTATAAGTCTATAGCAATGCAAATGTAAGCAATTTTAAGCCAAAATGAAAAATAATTGGCTTTTCAACATTTTTGCGCTTACAGAATTTTTTGGCTTAGTGATAGAGAAAAGAAGTTTTAAGGTTGAAAATGATTTTATTGTTTGAAAATGGATTTTTCTTCCCATTAAATAAATTGGGTATAAGTTACTGAAATGCAATAAACTGAGTCAAGAAGCTTAGAGCTTTGACTCTGTCTCAGGCTGAAATAAGCCTTGGCGGGTTCATGGTTTACCAGAGAACCCTTCTCAGTGGATACAGAGTGTGAACGGCTATAACAGCATCTTCATCCAAAACGACTGACAGAAGGGAACAAAAATATAGACTTATGCTCTGTGCTAAAGAAGAAAAAGGAAGAAGGAAAGAAAGAAAAGAAAGAAGCAAGAAAGAGAGGAAGGGAGGAGGGAAGGGAAAGAGAAAGAGGAAGGAAGAAGGAGAATGGGAGGTGAAGAAATGATAAAGAAAAATTTCTGGAAGAAAGATGAGGGTTTGGAAAGTCTGGAGAACATACGTAAGTGATTCCCCTAATTTCTCTCAGGATCTTTACAAACCTTTTCACTTTTGTTCCCTACCTGGATTCTTGGCATCTCACTTTTCACATAGCTTCACTAGGGAGATAATAGTGCAAGGATGAGGCATAATCATGAATAGAAATAAATGGGGGTTGGGCGCGGTGCCTCACACCTGTAATCCTAGCATTCTGGGAGGCTGAGGTGAGCTCAGGAGTTCGAGACCAGCTGAGCAAGAGAGAGAACCTATCTCTACCAAAAATAGGAAAAATTAGCCGGGCATGGTGGCGCGTGCCTGTAGTCCCAGCTACTCGGGAGGCTGAGGCAGGAGGATCACCTGAGCCCAGGAGTTTGAGGTTGCTGTGAGCTAGGCTGATGCCACAGCACTCTAGCTCAGGCAATGGAGTGAGACTTTGTCTCAAAAAAAAAAAAAAAAGAAAAAAGAAAAAAGAAAAAATGGGAACCCTAAGCCTAACAGTAATGAAAAGGTTTCCTGTAAATGTCCAACAAACAAATGTACCCAGTCTATTTAGGAATATGTCAATGATATTTCACTATACTTAAGGTATCAATACCACATATACATAAATACTTCCCTGCCTAAGACCTTCTAGTGGTTTCCCATTTTCTGCAAGGTATATGATCCATAAGGTTGTTCAAAAACCAAGCACAGCTTAACTCTACAATGTCTTCTATAGCACCTCCACTCACACGGTATCCTCACAAAATACCAAAGGACTTACAACTTCCAGTGTACGTCCACCAGAAAACAAAGGAGAAATGGTCATTTCAAGTAAAAATGTACAGTTGACTCAGCAGTGTCAGAAAGCATGATCTGTCCTCTATGGAGCCTCCTCTGACCTCCACTAGAAAACCTCTGACCTGTAGCTTTCTTATCTCAGAGCACTTATCTCCTGCTCTGGGATTTCTCATTTACATATGTGCCTTCTCTACCAAGCTTTTGGAAGTTCTGAGAGACTTAGGATATTTAATCATTTCTGAAATAAGAAACCCTGGCAATGTATCTGATACATAATAATAATAATAATAGTTAATACATGCATCAGACATTCAAAAGAAGAATTCTATTGCAAAAAATGTACTGAACTATAAAAATTTCTCCGCTTGTAAAACATTTCATTGTTTAAAAGGCACTTTCACAAATGTTACCATATTTTAGCATTAAGTCTATAAAGACATTTTTATTCTCAGCTTCAAATTAAGAAAAGGGTTAATAGACCATATTAACTAACCAGGCAAACTAATTAAATTAACTAGTGGTAGAATTTTAGAAAAGTTAATTAACTTCTTTGGGCCTCAGTTTTTCTACTTGTAAAATAAAAATAGTTTCTATGAATCTCTTTAAAGCCCCTTTACCTCTCTAGCAAGTGGCCAAATAGAAAAATATAAGCAGCCAAAATTGCCTATTATATAAATAAAATGAAAGAAGGATCAAACTCACAGAACAGAGAACTGCCATACTCTGTAGGAGTTGGCTTTTTCTGCAAATCCTACAGCTGCCAAGGACAAAAAAGATAGTCTTTTAGATTTTGGAGAGGATAGAAGAACCATGGGGAAGGACCAAGTGGTTGTAAAGAATATCAAAAATAAAAAAGATATGACAATACATAAGCTTGATTTATACCTATTCAGAAATATTTTGCCCAAAAAATCCAGAGATCACTTTTTTATTCAAGCATATGGAATATCCAAAAAAATCTATCATGCAATAAGCCACAAAATAGCTTCAATAAATTCCAAAGAATCAGTATCATGTAGACTGTTTGATCTGATCACAGTGCAATAAGATGAGAAATCAAAAATAAGTGATTACTTTAGAAATTCTATGTTCCATGTTGCTGGAAACTATCAATATAAAACATATTACTACATTTATTTTTGCTTAAAGGGAAAGACAAGAAAAACTGTGAAATATTTACAGTTAAATAACAATGAAAGCATATAGGTCAAATATTGGAAGTAAAGTAGTACTAAGAGGAAATTTTAAACACATTTATGTGAAACTGAGAAAGATTTAAGTAAATAAGTGATTTCTCAAAGCACCAGTAAAAGAATGGCCAAGGAAACCAAAGGAACAAGAAGGAAATAATAAAAGATAACAGCAGGAATTTCCAGTTAAAAATAGGGGATTGGATGTGCCTTTTAATCCACCCCCTCCAGAAACCCCATAAAACAATGGTGAAAGGATCTTTGAAAGCATAAACCTGGAAGGGCAAAGAGAAGAGAGGATGAGAGAATAACGACAATACTTCAGAAGATGAAAAGCAGAAGAATGAGTATTAAATGACTTAGTGAACTAGGAACGCGAATCCTAAACTGGCAGCACAGAAATTTGAGAAACTAATATTTTATCTGTGTGGCAAAACCTTCCCAAAGTTCAGATAGTTTCAGCCCCATGCATCTCAGAAAGTGGTGATAACATGAAACCAAACAAAAACCGAAGAGGACGGGTTAAAACTCTGTTTATGGAAACTCTCTCCGGATCCTCTACTCCACTCAGCGTCGGCACCCAACAGGAGAACTGGAAGCTTGTTCCCCAGACAGTGGAAAAACAGACTCCCTGACTTGGGGACCAGAAGCCTAGTGGAAAGAAGTAATGGCCTACTTGAGGAAAGGATGACAGAGTGAAAGTTTACATACTGAATTTTGAGATCCTCATTCCTCTTTCTCACTCAGTTCCCAGGGCGCTAAGAGCCAGCCTCATGCCATCTAGGCTGGAGATTAGAAGACTATTCTCTGGCAACCCTGATAAATCAAAGAGGGGAGGCCTAAAGATAACGGTATCACAGGCCCCCAGCAGCCCAGCCGCTTCAGGATACACTGAAGCCCACAGTTGACAAGTTCCAACCAAGAGCACAGAGCTTCCAATTCACTTGTCAAACGTCCACTCTGAAACATGACCAGCCACTGGGGACGGGAACCGTGAGAAACAAGCTGGAGGGAAAAGAGACTTTGCAAGGAGAAGAAAACTAAACAAAGAAACAAAACCACTAGTAGTATTTTTAGAGAGAGAAGAGGATATATGGCATCCGTGAATCAACAACAAGATGCTGTTACACAGGAATGGTCAGAAAACATAATAAAGATCTTAAATGTTAAAATTACAGCAGTCAACATAAAAAATGCAATAGACTGTTCAGAAAATCTGAAGGACAGTAGAGTAGACAGATGGAGGGAGGGAATATAGGAGAGAAAATATTTTAAAATTAGATTAATGGCTAAATATTAGCTAAAACCTATTTTTAAAAACTACAAAGACCCATGAATATCTAAAACGGTATAGAGAGAGAAAGCAAAATCATTGCGTCTCACGATCACTGTGCAGCAGCATATGCCAGTGGGAGAGAATTCAGAGCCCAGGGAGAGCCCCATGTTTACAGGAACTTGCTCTTTGATAAAGGTGACACCACTAATTTAGTCAGAAAAGAATGTATACATATACATAAATCATTGTATATTTTTCAATTATACACATCTAATTAATAAACGAGGATTGGAAAGACATGTTAATTTGAATCACATGAAATTGCTGCTATTCCATTGTTTTTGACCTACGTAAATGACAGTTTCATAAAGTTCAACCTAATACACGAAATGATTAATGTTTACCCATAAAAGAAGGAGAATAGATGCAGAGGAATGGATTAAAGAATATAATTAAGCCAAGAAGAGTCTTTTGTGGATGTACAATAAACTCTGAACTGGGAAGAAGAATAACTCAGTTCTACGCACCAAAAGGTGATGATGATGGAAGGTTTGGAGACAAGCTTACAAAATCGTAACAGATGGAAAAATTACCACGATGGAGTTCAAAGTTGTCATGTTAAGAAAATCAGCAAAAAAATCTAAAGGCAAGAAGACAGGCGAGATGAGACACGAGAAAGCTGTCTCGGAAGAAAAAGAAATATTTAAAAGATGGATAGTTGTAGCTCTGAGAAAGGGCAAAATTAGCTAGGTATGGTTTCAGAGAACAAAGAAAAAAATAAAGTGTAAGACTTTGGCAACAAAATGCAAGTTAAAAGAATTTTTAATAACGTTTCAGAAATGCTTCCTAAACAGAAGAAAAAGACAGACTGCCTTTCTTTCCTCAGTGAAATAGCGGGAACCGTGAAAGCGAGGCAAATGTCCAACACTTTTTTACACCTCCTACCACCACTGCCATCGTACTCATCATTGTGTCAGACACATCCTAAGTTCACAAAATGTGCTTAATGGAACCTAGTGGGAGGGGCCGATCTGAAATGATTTAATTTTTCCCCCTGAGAGGGATTTTCCTTTGGATGACACAGTTTCTTAAACTCCGGATTTAGAAAAAGACACAGGCATCACAAGTTTTTTCTGGTTACAGGTCATTATTCTTGCCCTCTTCAACAGACACTTATGACAGTGAGAACTAAGCCTGTAAATTATATATATTAGACTTGACCATGACATGATACATCTTCTACTTATAATTTAGGTGATCTTATATAATGTGCTAGACAGTAATGTTATCATTATTTACAGAACCTTGAATGCAGCAGTAATCATCAGTCTAAATGTCTGTGCATTATTTTTAACGGGGAAGCGCAGTGATCTATCCCAGGTTAATGCACGCTGAGTGGGATGGAGGGATTAGAGCAGGAGATAGAAACAGAGATTTCTCTGCAGCTGCAATTACGATCTGAGCACTCTCCTACTCGCCAGCCCTCCTTGGACCACTCTTCCTCTACTTTGGTGATCCATTAAGCTGACTTCCTCAAATATCCATTTACGGTTAATTTTTTGAGATTTTTATGAATGAAGTAAAAGGTGTGGTTAAGTTACTGAGGATATTAATTATATGAGCAACATAAAATGTTTGCACATCATACTCCTTAATCTCTCAAATAAAGACTTGCTTGCATTTTCCATACTGAGACTTCTTTTTCCATTTTAATAGGTTTTAACAATGAATTTGTGCAAATTATGACTTCGTTGGTATAAATAGGATGTTTGTTTACTCTAGCCTAGCAATAACCGAAAGAGGAAGCCAAAATACTCCATTACCTTCTATAGAAGGAATCTGTGAATCATAACATAATAATTGAGGCAAGTGTCTTCCATCCATTCCAGAGTCACTGTCCATTTGCAGCACAAGAGCAAAACAAAAAAGCTAGGTAGGTCTCTAGCAGTTCTGAGTCATCTTAGTGTATAAACGGGGTTATCTTGATTGAACTCCCAGAGTATCTGACCTCCCCAAACGTCAACATGTGTTTAAATCACTCTCCAGCCATGACAGAAAATTCAGGGGTTCCATAAATACCGGTTGACTGAATCAAATTACTCTACTAATTTAATTGATTTACACCATTTTTGCTCTCTTTAAACACAGACTCTTGTGCACCTTTCCTTAGTTTTTAGATAAATAATGACATCCAGAAATATTATTGTGAATTCCCTAAAAATCTGTCACAAGTCTATTAACTAAAATACCAGTGAATTTATGGTTTCTTAATACTTGGAAATTTTCCTGTGCCATTTCCCCTTACATAGGCACAGATGAGCTTTTCTGTGTACAAGTGAAATAATTAGGTTCTATATCTACATCTTTGCAAATTACAAAATGGTTTTCTAACTGCTTTCAGAGCCAGAAGAACAAGCAGGGGGACAGGAGTCTAATAACTAGAAAGAAATTAGATATATTTTTAAAAGTCTTTCAATTAAGCTCTCATTAATCAATGAGCATTTATTTAAGATGGGATTTATGGGGCGTGTGTGTGTGTGTGTGTATAGATATGTATGTTTGTACATTTAAACAAATGCAAGCTCCACCAACTTCTAGTTGTATGATCCGGATCCAGTGTACATACTCTCTCTGAACCTTAGTTTCCTGGGCTATAAAATCGAGATAAAATGCACTTTATGGAGTTGTAGTGAAGTTTAAAGGAAAGAATTGATATAAAAGTAATTTATTCATCTTGAAGCCCTCGCAAATAAAATTAGTGTTTGTATGCACCACCTACGATGGGCCTAAGACTAATCTTTGAGTTTGGAAAGAATATAAGAGAAATACGAGGTGTGTTCACATCCCACAACAATATCCACTTTGGGGAAACAGGAAAAAAATGGAAAATGAGTCAGGACTGTATAAAACTAAGTTGTATGGCCCAGGTTATGTGTGCCCTAACAATTCTAAGAAGAGAGTTTAAAATGGGCTGGAAATTATGACTATTTTCTTTCCGAATGGAACAGGCTAAGCTCTGCCTGAACAAAGAAGCAAAGATATCTAACAGCTGCTTACCACTCTCTGTTGCTTAAAATATCGGAGGAGTATGAGGTTTAGGCAGCTCTGAGTCATCTTCCTCCTAACTTGGTATTTATTCAGGACATAGCTCTAACCCTGATGACAACAGCATTCCTGACCTCTGAGCTGCTCAGAATGCTAGGGCAGCCCTGAAGGTGAAACGGACACCTCATGCGCACTCGCGCGCCGCAGGTTGCCGTTGCCCTTACGCTTCTGCTGCCTCCTTGCTCTGACACAACGTTTGTTCTGAATGAGAGAGGTCTGGACAGCTGAAGAAGAGGAACTGAAGCCAAGTGAGAAATAGCCTAGATTTCCTTCTTATGACCGTGCTCAAGACTCACAGCTGAGGCAATTAGAAAAAGAACCGGCGCTAGAGGCTGTACCACGTGGCCTTTGCGGCTCGTACATCAAGTCCCATCCATTCAATCCAGTTGTTCAAGTTCCATGAGGGCCTATTTTGAGCAAAGCCCTGTAAGCGTTGGACACACAAAATTTAGTAAGGAAGGATAATGAAAGAGATGTAACTAACAGGCAATCTCACATGTATTTTATATGTTCTCATCTAATCTAGCAGTATCCGTACACGAGGCTCTGGTATCACTATTTTTGCAGGTGAGGAGGATAAGGCCTAAGTGGGTTTGATAACTTGCCCAAGGTCACACAATTTATAAGCTGCAGAGAAGAAATTCAATCCCAGAAAAATTTTGCCTCTTAAAGACTCTGCTCTTACACTTGAATTGTCAGAGGGAGAAATATGACCATGTACACAAAAGTATTTTTTTTAAAGGGAGGAGGGCCAGGAAGTAGACTGTTTTCACTATTCTAGATGATGGAGTATTTTTGTAATAGGTGAATCACGGGGGAGTAGGTTAAAAAGAGGTTGAGGCCATATGATGGAGAACTTTCTAAGGGTCATCACTTTGCACTCATTTACATAAATATTGGGGAGTCACCATTTACTGTCCAAGTATGAGGAAGTTCTGGGTTCAGGCAATAAGGGGGTATCCTGTCTATACAGAATTTTAAAACTATACTAAAAACCCAGTCATTCTGATTCTAATCATCACCTCCTGTCTACCATTCTAACCAACGAAGTGATAAAATACTCCTCCTCCTCAAAAAAAAATCATTTGCAGGCCTTTATTGATACCGTTAATGTTGAGTTTTAATAAAACCCTGTAAGGTTTGAATTAGCACATTTTTATTATTTATCCTTTACTAAATATTGTGTTTTACATGGAAGTTAATTTAGCCAACTCCCAATTGTTTAAATTGGCCCCAAATGCACCCACACTCAGCTGCAATCATTCAAGAGTAAACTGGGAATCCTTTGCGCTTGCCTTGGGCAGACATAGCTGTGAACGTAAGTCAAGGAAACAGAACTTGAGTTACTATGGGGCCACTTGGAGTTTTCTATTTTTGTTTCAATGCAAAATGAAAGCGTAATATTTTCTATTTGTTAAGTGCCAATTTTAGTTCATACATAAAACAGTCTATGAATTTTGAGCAATCTTTAAAACCAAAATTATTCCTTTTTATTTGTTAAGTATTTTAAAACAAAAGATTAAAAAGATAATGTTGATGACCAATTTCTACACGAAAATAATTTCATCACAAGGGGGAGGGTGTTTTAAAAACGATCCAGTCAAGATGTCAAAAATGCTAGGAATGCCCCTGAGAGTCACAGAATGTTTCTGAAGGGAGGGGTCACAAAAGAATGGTTAAGGTGAATCATAAAAGATATTGTCATTATAGCAGTCTATGGTTGTGTATATGTCTAGTTACCGATATATTCTAACTAGAGAAGGAAAAAAAGTGGGGTACAAGTTGTCAAAAGAATCAATGCATTAAATTATAGAGAGTATTCTGCTATGGGGCCTTGATAGGTTCCTGCATTTTCATGGTGGAATATCAATCCTACCCCCAGCTGGTCTGTCTGTGAAAGCAGACAGTTCTCATTTTTAATGGCCAGCAGAGAACACTACACTTCAGGGAGTCAGTAGGGAATGACGCAATTTGGAGATTTTTGTCACCCAATATCTTGGGAAATGTCAGCTGAGAAAATCATTCTTTGGGTTTTTTTGTTAAGGATACACAGTTCTCATAACCTGTATTGTTGTTTACAATATTCAGTGCACTTCCCTATGGGAGGATTGCACATTCCCATTCTATAGCAGACTGGCCTAGCCTGATGACTGGTTTGCTTTAGCCAGTGAAATGTCAACAGATGTGATGACTGCTGTGGGCGGAAGTTTTAAGAGCCAGTACGTGGTTTGCCGTGTTCTTTCTCCCAATCTCAGCGATCATGAAAGCATGAGCCTTTATTCACCCAGGTTCCTGAGTGACAACAATGAGCAGACCCCTTTTTTCAACCCATGATGAACATATTGCATGAACAAAAAGTAAACATTGTAGTTTTAAGCCACTGAGAATTTTCTGGTTGTTTGGTATCACAGCACAAACTAGCCCAACCTAACTGATAAAGTAATACCAACCCAATTGGTAAATTCCATTTGGGCAGATACTCTCAAATCTATTCCAAAATTTAGACAGATGAGGAGAAATGATATTGTGGAACTCACTGTATAGATATCAGTGGATTGCTTATACTGAACACTTGATATGAAGATAGTCCATATTGAAAGACACCATAAACACACCCCACAAAACTCATGCTGGTCCACACTTCAAAATGTTATCAAGGACGGGGGGTGTTACACAGTCATAACTTGATGACATCCTCAAGAAGTCTCTGCCTAGACTTTGTGTTAAGAAATTTGACAGTTCTCCTGAGCAGAGTGACCTATGTCTGTCTCTTAAACACTGTATATTGTGTTCCTGATCAGATACCTAATCTATTAGGTTGGTTGTCAGGAAGCTCAGACCCATATTTTTGGCAAGTGTGCAAATGTTTGCAAGATCCATTCTTAATGTATTCTTAATTTTGACTCTATGAATCTGGTTAACTTTTGTTTCACAACAATTTTTAATTTGTGCATTTTATTTAATCTCACTAACCTTTTCAAGTCCATAAAGAACAAAGTGTGCATATAAATAAGAAAATAAATAATTATGGAGTAGTATCATTGCCATATTATTGACTTTTTCTAAACATGTAAATGTCATGAATCTATGTCACGTCACCAAAATTGTTCCTCATAAATATAAAAATTTAAGTCCGACTGAATCAATAACTAACTTACTAGAAGAGGTTCCCTTGAACCTCAGCCCTAAATAGTTCAAGGCCAAGTCAAACTGAAGAGGTTCTTACTTGAGAAGAACAGTCCTACCAGTTGCATTTGCTCTGGTAGTTTTTTCGTTTGTTTGTTTCCAGAAAGCCTTTGGGATTCAAGACAGACAATCTAATGCTTTTAGTTAATTAATCTAACATTTTTACTTAATTGAGCTCTCCTTCTTACTGAATAAAAATACTAGACACTATTAAATCACATAAAGGAATGGAAGACATATTTCTAGACTTCTGGAAGTTTTCAGAGTCCAGCTGGGGAGTCCATTTCAGTGACTAAAGCAACAAACAAAAGCAATTCAGAAAAGACAAAATTACTCTGTGGCAATTATGAACCTAGAGACTGAGGGAGCTCGGAGCCCAAGGGATGGTTAGCGTAAGGGCAGACTTAATTGAAAGAGGCTTTCAAGAAAGCTCAAATAAGTTGAGCCAGGTCTTTTTCCCACTATTCCTTCAAAACTTCTCTTATCACTCTTTCCTCCCCCTCCTCCCTTAAACATTTAAAAAAAGAAAAGAGCAATTAAAATGCCTGGCCCAGGGAAACTAGGAGCTCCCTCTCAGTCCATGGAACGGGCTATCTAGCCTTGGGCCTCCGGACCCCTAAGGCTTCCATTCTGGCTCAGGTGCAGATCTGCCATTTGTTGGCAGACCCTTTCCCAGCACCAAGTATGTTGGGGTCACTGGGAAAGAGGAAACTTATGAATAAATTTGAAAGGGGGTCTGAAAATTTCGATGAATACCAGAGGAGTCCTTTGTGAATAAAATTAAGCAGTCGTAGCCACAGAGGACAAATGTTTTAACTGACTCTAGTCCGCAGCAGCCTCCCAAGGCTTCCTCCAGGAGGCAGAGGCATGGGTCTGTGTTAAATGGCTTAATTTTCTTAATCAACTATTTCATTGTGAGTTTTTAATTTCACTCCCATGCCTTTTTTTTTTTTTTTTTCTCATTTTGCCATAATACAGCTCTAAGTACCGTGGCAAACGTTTGACAGTTTGCTCAGCAGGTGCTGGGCTCTGCAGAGCTTGCGCGGCTCTACCTTTTATCAATTGGGTTTCAAAATGTGTTCTTGTGTGAACAGAAGCTACGATGGGACTATTGTACCTGTCAACATGAAGCTGGGCGAAATAAAATATTTGGAATGTGTTTTAAAATAACTCATTGTGAGCTTGATCGGTAGAGAGTTTAAAAGCAGATATATTCTTTAATGTTGAAATAAATAATCATGCAATCAAGATGGCAATAAAATTAAAGAAACGATGGCGTTTGTTCAAGGTTCTTCAGTATTTGATAACATTGAGAACATTTTCTATGTGCCCAATAGATTATGCGTTGTTGAGACACTTCTGAAAAAGCATTTTAATAAAAATCTAGAGGCCTGGAGAGGTAGTAACTACTTGAAAAATCAACAAATAAGCCTCTCTAAATACATCTAGATGTTTCCAATTTAATTTTTTGTCTCCATTTGAAAGGTTGTTTTTTTTCCTTATCAAGAAAAGCTCTAGATCTGAAATTTCAAATTCCAGCTTAAAAAGCTCTGCCTCGCCTTGACCCTCTGAGAAATATATCTCTCTTTTGGTAAAGCAGAAGTATCTTTGTGACTCTTTCTTTTTTTTCATATATGTGCTTCAAATTAAATGAACTTTAATGACATACATTCTAAAACTCCCGCTCAGGGCAGGAGATCAAAGGGAGGTGAAGAAAGAGCAGTAAAAGTTGACGAAAAGCTCAGAGATGTGTCAGGCCCTCTCTTGTCATTATCACTGTCATTTCCATCATTAACTCTGCTCAGCTAGAAAATAGTGAATGTTGTATGTGTCTTCCTGAGGGACTATCTAGACAGTTCCCCTCAAAAGGGTCGTGTCCTGAGGTTTAAGCATGAGGAAAATAGAGATAGAGCCACAAAAATCGTAAGATGAAAATCTAAAGCAGTAAAGAAATCTTTGTTTGTTTCTGATTAAAGAAATAATATTATTATTGTAAAAGTCATGAAGAGTTGTGAAAATGGACAAAGTAAAAAAAAACCCTGAAATTCTATTCCCCAAAATGGCCACTCTTGGTTTCATTCCCTACTGAACTTGTTTATATGCATTCTACACACACATACATGTACACACATACACAAACACACACGCACTTTTTTAAAAAACAAAGATAGAGCCACATTACTCAGTATGTTTCAGCTCACTTTTGTATACTTGACAGTATATCAAGGACCATATTTTCACCTGCTCGATAGAACTGCCACATCCTTTAGTTTCCAGCCAGTATTTCTCTGAATAGATGGGAAATAATTTTTTACCCAATTCCTGCTGACAAACTTTCATGCTGTTTCTGATATATCAATATTACCATCACTTGGGTGAATATTTTTGGAGGGTACATTTAAAATAAAAAAAAAAGAACTATTGAGTAAAAGTTTAAAATTTTACTACATAGTTTCAAGTTACCACCAAAAAAGTTGTACAATCTATACTCCCAGCAGCAGTGTATGAGGAAACATGCTGTTCCACATATTTTTAAGCTTTGCTTATCTGAAAGATAAAATATATCTCAGTATTGTTTAAATTTGCATTTTAGCTGCACTCGAGTTATTTACACATGTTTACTTGGAATTTTTACAACATTGAGTCATCCCACAAAGGAATATAGCACAGCTTTCCATTTACTAAGTATTCCTTCATGTCTTTCAGTAAAATAATATTAGTTTCATGATAGAGGTCTTGCAAATTACATACTAAATTTGAGGGTACTATACACTTTTATTGCTGATGAACTGGGATTTTTTTTTTTCATTATATTTTCAAGTGATTTTACAAATATAAATAAAATCTTAATGATATTTGACTTCAATTTATATCTAGCCACTTTCCTAAATTCTGTTAGGATTAGTAAAGTTTCAGTTGGTTTCAGCTGGTGTTTTGTTTTGGTCTTAGGTAGACTATCATAATGCTGTAGGTAATAAATTTTGCCTTGCGTTTCCAGTATGTATGCAAAAATGATAATGGCCATCCTCATCTAATTTCAGAATTCAATTTTAAAGCCTCTAGTTTTTCACTGTTTATGCTTATGTTTTATTCTATCATCTGTTTGGGGCCTTAGACAACTTTGAGAATCTAATTATAGACTCCCTCCCTCCTCTCTCCGAGTATGTGTGCTGCACAAACAAGCAAATTTTTCTTATATTTTTAGTTGATTCATACACCCCTGGAGGCTGATGAACTCACACAAAAACATACCACAGGACAGGCTCAACTGCCATAACTAAAGCTGCTTCATCAGGACTGGCCAAAAAAGATCATTTCCAAGTAGGTGAAGGGTGTCAACTTAATGCAACAAGCATTTGTCCAGCTCTCTCTCATTAGGGGTTCTAGTTACCCAACAGAAGGGTTAGCTTTCCAGTGCAATTAAAAACACTCTTCAAGGCATTGGCTGTTAACTCTCCTTGAATTACTCTCAGTCTATGCAGAAAGAGAGGCAGATAGGTAAACAGAACAACATGAAAGTGATATTAAAGAGGTGTGTGTTCTGGATGAGAGCATACCTAAATACTGTTTTTCATCAACTGCAGGAAGTTTTACGAAGAATGTGCCTTTTGGAGTGAGATGTAAAAGATGATACTGAAGAGGCAAAGACATTCCCAAAAAAGAAACAAAAGCAGAGGCAGTTTGGCCTGATATATCTGTAGAATGATGGGTAGTCCCCTGTGTTTGGAACACGGAAGAAGTATAAAGATTTTCAGTGCACTGTTTGAAATGACTTTGTTTTTATGGTAGACTCAGCCAAAATAACATAGTGTTACAAATCTTGCAAAATAAAGATTCCTCAGAAACCTCACACAAATTGCATAACTCTTCAACTATTTTGTTTCAGGGTAGAAACCTCATAGATATTCTCAGTCTTACCATTGGCTTACCAATTTAGTTCTTTTGTTCCTTTCTTACTTAATTGATCCAGAATATTGTGGCCCGCTGAGAATGCCTGAGGGCTTTCTTTGTCCGGTACCAACTTCAGAGACTTCTAGCTGAATGCATAGTGGAAGCTGTTAGCAGTTCCTGAAAGTTTAGTGTGAAAAAACCAGGTTCAGGGAAATTAACTCAGAAATACCAATTATCTACACTACATCCATACATAGGAAAGAACATATGTCTTGGGAATATGCACTTACCTTCTGTTTACCTCAGTTAAACTCCTTGGACATGTTTGTCCATGAACTGTATGCCTCTTTTCCCAGTGTTTATGTCAATTCATTCCCTTTCCTATCTTGGTTCCCTCTATGTTATAATTTTTTCCCATTTTCATTATTTTTAAGCAATAGCACTAATCAAAAGACCAGTTTGCAAACCAAAAATCTGCTCTTCCATATTTTGTTTGTCCTCCACTCTCCATTGAATCAAATATGGAGGGTGGGGGCATTGCAGAAAGGGGGTCATGGCAGGCGTTAGTATTTTTTAAGAGCTCCTCAACCACTGAGAACCACTGGCACCAACAGCATCACCCATTAAGCCCTCCTTGTGGCCCTTACTGCTTACTTCCCTACTTCTGCTACCTATTTTCAAACAGACTTTAATTAACTGAATCTCATTTCTTCTAGAAAATAATCAATAGCCACATTCTGCTATGAAAATGACCACTTTTTTTTTTTTTTATAAGATACAGGGTCTTGCTCTGTCACCCGGGCTGGAGTGCAGTGGTGCAGTCATAGCTCACTGCAGCCTCAAACTCCTGGCCTCAAGTCATCCTCCCACCTCGGCCTCCCAAAGTGTTGGAATTACAGGCATGAGCCACCATGCCCAGCCTATATCACATTTTCTTGTAATTAGGAATGTCCATGAATTTTTCACAATTAAGATGTTCAAAACATACAGGAAAATAAAAAACATCTTTGATGAAAATATAGTTTCATGTGTCTTTTTTTCCACTTTTATCTTCCCAGTGTAAAACTACTACTCTGTTCTCCTTTTGCCTTGCCTGTTGGTCATTTGTCTCTTCTCCTTAATTTATGAATTCATGTGATTGGCAACATATTTATATAGTACAATTACAATGGTGTGGTGCTGATACTCAGGAATGTTGGTGCTCAAAGCGTATTAAGAAAAAAAGAGTAACTAATGCTGAGGCATTCCTAAAATTCTCAGTCCTTTAGAAAAGGCTTAAGTATAAAATATTTCCTAAACTATTCCATCATGTAAATGCTAATATATTCTACAGGAGACACAAATTGTGCCTATTTGGGTTTTATTTCTCCTCTTATTTCCTTAGCTTTATCAGTACCCTTTAAATTGGTGCTGCTTTAGTAGACACCTTGTTAGTATTTGTCGAATTATTGCTAGATTCAACTACCTCCTGTTTTGTTATTATTGTAGTCATATGCTCAAAGTGCATTTGTAATACATTTTGCACAGATTATCCCAAAACAAGCTGTCATTAAGCATATAATTATAGCATATACAGTGGAAAATTTATTTTCAGAAAATGTCAAATAGCTTGTGATGGCCTCTGGACAATTCTGAAATATATAATACAAAAGCCTCATAAACTTGCTACTTTAGATTCAAGACCGGTTCCTCTCAATTCTACTACTGCCTGCCTCCTCATCCGCCAAGCGTCACACAGTAAGTGGCCACCGTACTTATGATACACATGATGGTAGAGTCAAACGTGTGTGGGTTGACTTTATCAAACTCACTATCTTTCTCTTAGTACATTACTAATTTCATTGAATGAGTTCCAATTAAGTGATAGTGCTTTAAGGGCAGTATGTTTCCCAAAGCCACAATGGCATAGCTATTTTTTAATGTAATTTAAAATAATTAAAAATTAGAGTAGGCCAAAACCGATTTTTCTTATTGCAATTGATATCATGCTCACAAATAGCATAAATGTATTTCCATGCAAAAGCTCTTCAATCCTGTACTAAGAACTAAAACTTGAGTTCTATTTTTGGCTTAGCACTGATTTCCTGCTATAAGTCTTGCAGTCTCCGCATTTATGAAACCAAGAAGCTAGAGAAAAACTGTTGTGTCCTTGGAGCCTTAGGACCTCAGGAATTAATGAGTTAACAATTTACACACAGCACGTGTTCCTCAGGGGGAAAAGGCCTTCATAAGCCTCCGCAAGTATAAAGTTAAAATAACTGAGGATGATAGAAGTAGCAAACTCCATTTATTTTGTGATGTGTATGGCATTTTCATTCTACAAATTCTGCCCTAACATGTGGTAGCATTTAGCCAATACTCCTAATAATATTTATAAGTAGATTGAGAATTAGCTCACAATACAATCCAAGAAGTTTATTTTGGTGATTTGTTTTTCATGTTCTGTGAAATGAATGGCATTAGAGGTCAGAGAAAGTACCTTAAAGGGGCACTTCTTTAATATTTAAAGTGAAGTTGATCTAGTTGACTGTTATAATAAGATATGCATAACTGGCATCTCTCCTGGGAGTCAAACACCTTAACTTTCTGCTCCATTAACCCAACTGTTTTATAATACAAAGAAAGATGGGAAAAGGGAGAGAAATGGTCTATTTACTGTTTTTCACTTTTAGTCAAGAAAAGGTAAACAAACTACTGTATGTGAAGACAAAGAAGGAATTGGGCCCTAACCCCATAGCTGGCTAAATCCACTATCCTCACAGTTTATTGCAACACGAATACAATTCCTACCAAGTATATTTAACTGGATCCTGCAAACTCTTAACCTTTTTAGTGATTTAAAAAGAAGAAAAAAAGAAAAATAACTGTTGTCAGCCAAGCTGAAGGCAGTTAGCTTTCAAGGTTGATCTCAACTTCCCAAACTCATTACCTGATACACACCTCCAAATAAATCTCAATTTTCTTCTCCACAACCCACCTCTCATATTCCTACTACCCCACCCATGAGCGTACACACACACACACACAGGCAGATGGAACCATGCAACTATTTCAACAATATTGATACAAGTTAAACAACTTAGAAAAGATGTAGAAAAGGTTAAAGAGAAACCACTTTAAATACATTTTTTAAAAAAAATTCACATATACTTTTCTAGGACGTTTTCCTAAGTCTTTGCGAAACTTCTATTTGCAAAGGGAAACAATGTACTTGATATTGTGGTTTTTCAACTCTGGTAACCATATGAACATGTTTTTAATTTCAAAATGCAATTAAAGTTCATTTGTGACCTACTAAAGAAGCTTCTTGGATCAGAAATAAGAAAACGAAAATTCTTATTAAAAAGACTATGCCTTAGACATCAGAGCATCCTAGGGTTTTAGGATGGAGAACTCTCATAAAGAAAAGACTGTGTCATATTAGGTGTGAGTAAGTCAGACACACATATTAAATTTTTCATTTTCTCCCCAAGTGGGAAAATTTTTAATTCAAATGACTAAACATTTTTTAAAAAACTCAGGCTGAGATTTCATGGAATCCTCCCACACTTGTAAAGATTTTGAGATCTCTACATTCCTTTCTATGGCAGTAAGTTATCTATCCCTGAATTTCATCTAGTTTATTTTTTTCTGTGCCAATGAAGTGGCTTAACTCTCCTCTTTTAAGAATGTACAAACAGAAACATTGATTGTCATTTAATCTATTCTAACTAAACATAATTAAGTTCATATTAAAACAAAACATATGCAACACAATACTTAAGTATCAATCCTATGAGCATTCATTTTCCTGATATCTCCACATTTTCCTCACACTCTAACTGCCTGGGAATATATGCTGGTATGTACATTTTGCATCTAAAAGAGCCCATATTATTATGAGTATATTTATTCTTCATTCCCCAGGGTATCAAAGTACCTGGAACATTAGTGGCTGGTAGAGTTATGCAGATATCAAAGAATTTCCCCATAAAAGGAGTCTGGTGTCATCTGAAAGCAAATAATTTGTGTCCCTCTATTACATAAGCAAATAAGGCCTCTAGGCAACAGAAATAGTTTTCCTGACATCCAGACGGCAAAGCCCATTCACTTCATAAAGCATTTTTCTCCTGTTTTCACAAAATTTTAAGAATGCTAGCTATGTACTGCCAAGACCATAGCAGATTAGAAGTTGCAAAAGGAAAAGGAATAGAACTGAGTAATAGAGCAAGCACCCCAAGAATGACAAGGATTAATAGCTAACAGAAAAACTACTAAAAGCAGACAAATAAAATATAGTAATTTGAGATAATATGGAGATTTATTGAAAGAGAAAACTGCTCCATACTTTTAACGGGCCATAAGTGCATTAGTACATTTATATTTATAGTTATACCTGAGTCATAAAAATAGTTATGTTTAATATGTTCTGTAAGATGTTTAAGAAGGCAGAGAAGTTTTCAATATAATTATGTTTCCAATAAAAAATAATCCCATTTTTAAAAGGTTTGAAGTAAAAAAATACATAATTTTCAGATATTTAGGAAATTTAGTTTTGCAGAGCACCTCCTTTTCTGGCAATCACAGATTTAAGTGAGGTATTTGGCATTAATGTAATTTTAAAGTTCAAATGAACTTCAAAATAGGGGTTAAGTCACATGAGGATGCCTCACTACTGACTTCATTTAGAGATTGGTCTAGATCTTGCATTTTTCCTGGCCCAGGAGATTCTGTTTTAAAAGCCTATTGATTCTTTGTAGACAATTTACTCATACATAGATATAAGTATGCCAACATGGGAGTGTAAACAATATCAGATTTCTGCAAGAGGCATGGAAAGGGGAGATTGGGCAGGATGGTAGCATCTAGGTTAGATATTTTAGGAAGCATGCAAAACCAGTTAAATATGGCTTTTCTTGAGCATCATAATCCAAACATAATTTAGTTAGCTAATGAACCTAGTCCATGGTAAACGTTCACTGGCTAACTGTTAGATTTGGCCACTTCTCTCAAAAGTCACCACTATTCCATAGTGTGTGCATATAATCCCATCATGCTTTGCAGCATAGTGGCAAACTGATATCACAAAGTACCAGTAACACAATAGCACTTAAAGTCTATTGCCCAGATGAAGGGAATACTCAGTGCAGGTTGGATCCCACTGGCCAAGCTGAAGACTTAGATCTGATCCAGATGTCTGAAGTCATTTATAGCCAATTCTCTAGTCTAGCCAATTAGTCTTAACACTGAAGCAATTGACTTACCTGATGACAGTCAGAATCAACAGACAATTTATGACTTGAACTTCTGTAATTATTTCAATAGCCTTTTCATGCCATTTCCATTCTATTTATATAGGCGTATTTAAAATGAGAACCCTTCACTAAAGGAAAGGGATATGAAGTTGTTAAAGAAACGTTTTACTAAAGGAAGCAGAGCCCTGCTCTTTTAAAAAGATCCGTGTTCTCCATATTCTTCTTTTAGCTCGTTAATTTAGAAATACGTTGGACTCTTTTTTACCATTTTGAACTATTATTATCTCTTAAATTGCAACTTGTTTATTGCCTATACTAAGAAGAGCTTCAGATACCTCAAAGATCAACTTGCTCTTCATTATCTTGCTATCATCAACAATGGGAACTGAAAGAGAAGCTGTTCCTATAAGGCTGATTTCCCTTCGCTAATCAGGCCAAGGATTCTCAACTTCAAGAGGCCAGTTTGCAGCTGAAATGGTGCCAGCTCGTGTTCAGTCTGTGTTCATTCCCCTCCTACTACAAGAATGTATTCTCAACATCACCAGCATTGATGAAAGGCAAACGTCACAACCACACAGACATAGGCTAGGAAAGAACATAGAACAAGGCAAGTTTTTGTGAAGAAAAAATGAATAAATAAATTGTTTTAGTCCACATAGCTAACTAAAGAAACTACGAATCAATATTAAACTGTTATACTTTTGACATACCACAGAGAATACTAAAGAAAATATTGCCTGGGGAGATACATGTTCAAACCTTCTCATCTGCAGCTGCTATCAATTATTCTGCCCCAGTGTGACCAGAAATCTCAGTTTTCAATAGAGAAATATGAGTTGTAAAAGAATCCTTATTGGCCACCCCTATGCTCTCCTCCCCGCCCCCACCTCCTGATTCTGTTTTGCTTTTCAAACATTTGAATGTCCCCCCGTGTACTTTGTGTCCTAGCCCACCGGGAAGTTAGAAAAGCAAACTTAGTTTCAGGGTGAGGGAGAGATTTTGTGGTTTTCAGGCAATCTCCACTGGATTACAAAAGCTCGTAAAAGGGTACCTTCACCCTAAACGTTATATAAACAGAGTTCTGTGTGTGTGTGTGTGTGTGTGTGTGTGTGTGTGTGTGTGTGTGTGATTTACACTCTTATTGAAGATCTTGAATCTTCCTTTCCTTCATTCTGGAAGATATGTGAAGGACAAAAAAAAAGCCATTTAGAACAGTGAACCTGATCATTTTTTAAAAGATGTGTGCAAATCATTGAGGCTGGGATCCCGTTTGTCAACCAAATTGTCAGGAAATAATTTATTACTGACAAGAACAAAATGTGCAGCTGGATATCCCAAACAACAGCATGCTAAATGAGCCAGAGACTTGTTATAAATATCTTCCCCAGGACTGCATTTCCTATAGTCTAAAATTATTCTAGAAGCAGCATGGTATAATGGGAAAAAGAATTGTAATGGGTGTCATGATGTTGAGGTTTTCTTTTGGCTGTTCTAGTAACTAGCTTTGCTATCAAGTTATCCCACATCCTGATTTTGGTAAAAATAAAATAAAATAATGAGAGTACGTACTAGATGGTCTGTGAATTTCTTTCAAGCTCTAAAAATCTATACTGACAACATTGATATTCTACCCAGGGAATGTTGCCACTCAAAGGCTGTACAAATTACTCTATGCTCATTTAAAAAATAAGAAAACAGAATTTGTAAAAATGAAGAGAAGGGCTGTTGTAAAATAGCCTGTTGATTTCTGTGTGAATTATTTAATCAAGAAATTGTTCTTCCAGTACAGTTAGGATGGTAAATTCAAAAGGTAAAAATAAGTTAATAACAAATCAAAAAGAGACAAAGTAATTAGGAATTAGGACTTCACTTTAAAAATCAGATTCTTAAAAATAAATCATAATAAACTAAACCCTCTTTCTTAGCACTTCCAATCTTTTACTTTTGCTATATTCCATCTTGTTTTACAGGGTCCTATGTGTCATCCTTTCTTCTAGAGTCCAAGTTCTTGTGTGGCAAGGGCCATGTTGGACTCATGTTTTATATTCTTCCTTTACCCAGAAAGGTACTCAATAAATATATATTCGATTAAATCCCGTTTTCAATGTATCAGACGAGTGTGGTAAATACTTAGCTGGAGTAACCAATCAAACTCAATTTAGCTTTTTGTAAATCTAAAGTTTAGACGAATCCCCAAACTTCTTTCTCTTACAAATGACTTGGGCGACTATGATTTCATGTAGAACCTGTGAAAAATCTAAATAATCAGAGAAGGTTTTTCTTCTCTTGAAAGAAAGAAAAGTATCGAATTGTAAGTACATAGATTTTTTTTTAATCTATTAAGATTCCTCTGTTTCTCATTCATTTATTTATCCATTCATCATATACTTAGTGGGTATCAGATACTCCAAACCTCTGTTTATACAACTGTAAATAAGATATAATTCCTTCTTTCAATAGCAGAAGTGTTCATGGTCTACAGAGAAAGAAGGGCAGTCACAATACAGTGGGATAATTGTGGTGACATCGATACGTATACAATGCATCACAGCATGTCAGAAGGACACCTGAATCGATGTTAAGGATCATTTGAGGCTTCTCAGAAGAGGCGATGGCTACGCTGAGTAGGGCAGGCTAAATTCGAGTCCATCAGGGCAAGGGTCTGACTTGTAGACAATGGCAGTAGCATTTTACGTTGATTTAAGAAACATTACATAGTACTTATCATATGCTATTCATTCTTCTAAGTGCTTTAAAAATGGTAATTCCTCTAATTCTCACAACAGTCATAAGAGGAAACTATTATTATCCCCATTTTACAGATGAAGAGACCAAGGCTCAGAGAGGATAAGTAACTTCACAAGTCAAATATATGAAGGTATTAGAGCAGAGATTTGAACCCAGACACTCCCATGTAAGAGTTCATGCTTTTAACCACCCTGGTTATAGGCTACAGCTCCAAGGCCAGAGGCTAGAGAGCCTGGCTCCTTCCTCTTCACCTCTTCCCCATTTATTCCATGCCTCAGCATTCTGTGCATCCAGCTTTGCAATGCCTTGTTTATCTGCATACTTGAAAGCTATCTGCTTTCCTTATAACACTGCAAGCCTTGCATGGGCAAGGACTCCAAGAACTTATCGAGGGGTTTTAAGCAAGGGGAGTCACATGGTCATATCTGTACTCTGGAAAGAGCACTCGGATTGAAGCGGTAGAAAAGGATGTCATTTTCAGTGTAATATCTATGATGTACCTGAGATTAAAATGGAAGCTTCAGCCCCAACACATTTCAATGTGGGTAGATAGACCAAGAAGCAAAACCGTTTCAAAATAAGTAGCTGAGGTCTACTTCAGGTGACTGTTAAATGCTTCCACCTCATCAAAAGTATAAAAGGGTCCAGAGTTGGAGATTAGAAGAGAATCTTTAAGATGAGATGATTTATCTAAAGAAGATTTTGCTTTGCCTCACAACCACCCCATCTCTGCTCCAAAGCAGCAAGAAATTCTCCTAACCTCAGACCTCTAAGCTCAAGGAAGAATTTTCTGGAGAGAACAGTGGCAGGTGCTGGCCCCTCAACTCATACCTGAGAAAAACAACTTTAACAGGACAACCACAAGAAGTTAATTTTTGTTCTCCACAGGTTTAGACTGTTGTCTGAGTCCTAGCTGAAAACCTAGAGGGTAATAGATGGGATAATTAACTTTTCTGACAGGGCACCAAGGAGAGGCTGTGTCGAGACAAGGCAGTGGACCTGGAATCCCTCAAAGTCAGAAGGTGTGAGTGTGCGTTAAGGACCTGGGGGAGGCACTGTGTGAGAATACCACATAGAGCTGAGTCAGCTGAGGCTGCCCAGGTCCCTCTAAGAGGAGTGCCTGCTGGCGGCACAGGGACTACGGTGTGAGGAAGGGATCAGCCTAAGCAGGGAAGTGCAGGTGAGAGACCCTCACTTATTTGGGGGCAGGCACCAGGAGGAGGGTCTTCTTTGAACTGATGAAAGCACCCACAGTAGAATGAGCCTGTTCTACCTACGTGCCAAGTCCTGAGAAAGAGTGGTGCTGGATCTCCAGGACAATGCCCATCAGGTGAGGACTTTCTTGCCACCATTCCATGATTCAAATGTCTGGTGACTCAAAGTAAAGGTAGTCCTCTTTATTACCTAAATGCAGCAAGAGAATTTCATGGAGGCTGCCAATCACTATAAAGGGAAGAGCTTCCCCCACAGAATCAATTTAAAGGGACAGTAAGGGACAAAAATAAAGATGCTCTATGATTACATTACAATCACTAGGGATTCACCAAAGGTAGGCTGTACCCACCTGGTCAAGACCCAGAGCCATGGCTCATAAGAGCTCCAGAAACTCCCAAAATGCCCAGGGAATCCCAGGTGCCACTCTAGGCGGCCCACAAAGTATGTTTAAGTCTGTGGGGGTCCTTTACCAAATTACCCCATGCAGCCTGCAGCCTTGAAGCCTCCGTGTTCTCTCCCAGTCCCAGCCTCAGGGCCTGACAAAGCAGGCTTCTTCCACGAGGTTACTACTCACACTGCTATCTGGTCCATGCACAAGGAACAGGACTGAAGCCACTCACTGCTGGGCTTGCAAACACATGCCATACCTGCCTCATCTTCAGCCTCATCTCTTGCCACATCTTTTCCAACTTTGCAATGCAACTACTACTACTACTCACAGCTTCTTCAACAGAGGAGAGCTCAGCTCCACTACATTTCATCCTCCTTCACCCTGGGGACTTTGCATTGCTTCCTTGGTCTCTAGAAGCTTCTGCTCCAACCTGCCCTTCATTTGGAAGCTGAGTGTGTGATTAAGTGCATGACTCCAGCAAAACATGCTGGCTCCGAATCAAACTTCCTCTACTAAGTATCTTTTTGACCTTGGATAAACTGCTTAGTCTTTCTAACCTCAAATTTCTTATCTGTAAAATGAGGATAATAATATTATTTGCCTCATAAGGTTGTGGTGAAGATTAAATGACATAATGAACAGAAAATATTCAGCCTATGGCCTGGCATGTTTAAGTACTCAATAAACACTTGTTCAACTAATTAAGTAAGTGGGCAAGTGGGCCCTGGTATATAAAGTTTCCTCATCCTAGAAAGCTATTCCCTCCACCATACACTCAGCAAACTCCTACTGACCTGTCAAACCCAGACCAAGTGACTAAGCACATTACTGAGAATGAGTAACCTCTCACTATATTGACGTCTTGATCTCCAACATATACTGTTCAGTAAGAAAGCAGTGCCTATTGGCACCTTTTGTGAAAGAAAATTATAACATTAACTTTTATGTAGAAAGACGGGGCAATAACATATAAGTATGTGTGCATTTTTGCTAAGTGGAAACGCTGAAAGAATAAACCAGAAACTGGTAGTAGTGATGCTTGAATTCAGCCTCCCTAAAGAATAAGGTCCCCTTTAACCATGCATGTAAGTGATGTAGATGTTTGTACACTGGGGGTCACTTATTATTTAGGACTGTAATTCTCCTTGAACCAAACTGCTAGTTGACTCAGTTAAATTCATTTTAAAAACCAATTTTACAAGAAGGAGGGGAGGAGAAAGAGAGAGAAAACAGACTTTGCTTTGTGCCAGGCACCAAGTTAAGCACTTTATATACATGAACTCATGTGATCCTCACAGTCTTGCAAGGCAGTTACTGTTTTGCAAATGAGAAAACTAGAGGTCAATGGTCAGGCAGCTAGTAAGTGTGGAGCTGAAGTTCAAACTCACTTCATTCCTTCAGTCACACTATGTGGCCTCTGTATATCACCCAGTTTGGTAGTTCACACAAAATGGATAAGCATGACTTTTACTTCCTCTTTAAACTTATTGATAGAAACACCCAACATTCCCACCCCAATACAGAGCCTTGTTGGACACCAATAGAGACCCTCCCCACCTGGCATAACTATTTCATGGCTGTTCTTGGATACAGCTCTTCAGCCCGTTATGAGTTCATGTAAACTTGCTATCCTCTGACTTTATTTCCACATATTTCTACATGTATAACTTAACACTCCATTAAATTCTGCACTGAAGGCTGAAGACTATAAAAATGCAATGAGTTTATTTTGGCACGAATTGTTTTAATAAGTCGATGCCGATTTCTAATTATCACTGCTTTCTACATTCAATACTTATAAGTCATGAAAATAGGCTGATAAGCTTAATATGATTTTCTAGAAACTTTTTAGAAAATTATGTTAAGGTCACTAAGCTCTTTTTTTCCTGGAATCTACTTTAAAAAAAAAAACTGGGGTAACATTAGCTTACCTCTATTTTTCATAGGGTGAGGGGAGGATATCTCCCATTTTCCATAGTTTTTTATATAAGAGTTTGCAAGGAAATATACAAAAATTTTATGTTCTGAAAATAAAACTTTCTGAGATTAGATACTTAACATGAATTAAAGAGTACGGATGTTTTCCTACCATTGCTTTACCAATGTTGGGTTTCAGTTCCATCACCTTGGTGATGTTTGTTTGCCTCTTTCTAACGTGAAGATACTTGATGGAGAAAATGTAAATAGAATCAGAGTCAGTAGTTACACTTTCTCCGTGACTTTTTTTAAGGTTACACTATCTGTGCCATGGTCAGGTCTCCATTACATTTTTGGCTCTGAATATTGCTTTTCAAGTCATTTTTTCTATTAATTAGTATTTTTCATAAGCCTCAGCTCATTTTCAGCTTTAGACTTAAGGGTTTTGAGCTACTTTTGTTGTTGTTGTTGTGGTTGCTGTCAGTCAGTGATAATGTGTTCCTCCTCCCATCTTATTTACACACCCTTTTGAACTCTGGCATCTAGGACGAGTGAAGTGAAAATATTTCTGTAAGCCAATGTTATTACAGTCTTAAATTTAAATGACATCGTCTGATTGGTAGGAGAAATTAGGATTTGAAAATATTACCCGAACATCATAACTTTCGCACATTCCTCGCCCTCACCCTCCTCCTGTATTTCATTCCCTATAATTCACAAATGATGACATTGAAAATTAATCTTCTATACAGAGCCTATCAACACAAATATTACAGTGGGAAGAGGGTATCTCTGTTTCTATAACCTGCACACTCACTCATCGGATGCTGGCAGACAGGGGCACTTTTATAATGGTCAGATGGAAAGTCGGTATTCTTTTTTCAGGAGTGGACTAATTTGTTTTGGAAATCAGATTTTTGGAAGAGTCAAACTATAGAGCAAAAACAAATCATGTGCAGGCCAGGAGAGATTATTTGCTCCCCTGGGACCACTTTTATTTGCCTGTCCTACATCTTCCTGTGTCAGATGGGACTCAGTTAATCTTTCCTCTCTTGTGCAGAATCTATGTCGAAATTTCAGTGTAAAGAGAGGTCAGTAGGAATTTAGGAGATTTAAACCCAGAGAGCCATTAATTTGCTTGTTTAATCTTGTCCAGGTCACTTTGCTTTTTGAAAAGAAAAAATAATAATACAAAGAGTTTCAAGAGGGCCTATTTCCTAGACTAGATCTAAATGAAAACCTCTTTTATTATTATTATTAACAGATAGTTCTCTTTCCTATACTTTATCCAAACAGCCACAAGTTCTTCCTCAGCTGAGACATCATTGGCTCTGTTTTGGCTCGTCTTACAACCAAGCAAGTATTTGCAAACGGATTAAGAGCATTGAAGAAAGAAGTGTGGGCTGCTGTCCTGACATTGGCATTGACTTTGACACCCAGTTTCCTGGACTGTGCTATTACAAGTGCTGCTTTTTTCATAAACCCTTTCCCACATTGGTGCACAGGTGGAGAAGGAAGTAGGGGCTAATATCATTTCCATTTCCTCCTCCTTCTGAAGCTTCTCCTTCTATCCTTCAGTCACAGATTTATTAATAAATAGAAGACTGCAAGGAGTAAAAAGCTCATCAGCAGTGAAAATCTGTATTTCCAAGACAGAGTCTGTTTATTTCACGTGAGAAGGAATTGATGATAGTTAATGTCTAATGGAGAAAATTGTTCTTTGGACTATGCTCCATCAAGGCCACTATAAGACTGAGTCATAAATTGAACTCCTATTTTTTATATATGTATATATCTTGCAGCATGTTGTTTTTTCCTGACTAATCAGATTGCTTTACATCAACAATGTGAAGGAATGAAAAAAGAAATCTACTCAAGGACAACAAGTACCTTGTAGCAAGTTCGTATTACCAATGGCCAACAATGGGAGCTGGCTGGCTAGCACAAAGTACGTTTGTGAAATTCATTCTTTTTTTGATTTAATTTGTTTCTATAGATAAGAAATGAGGTGGGCATTCATAAGGCCTTTCTAAAACTAAGACACTAACAATAAGCTTACCTTCTGTCACTTAAACCCAGAAATAAGCAAAATAGGTCAAAACAAACGGATGTGACTTCCCTGATGGCTCATAGCTGAGGAAATTTGGCCCTAGCTCTCTCACAAATTGTACAATTTTGAAGAATTCACCTAATTTCCTTGAGAATTTTTTTCCCTATGTTTAAAATTAACAGTTTAATCAAAAATCCCTATAAGCTCCTTCCCAATTCAAACATGCTGTGTAACTGAAGCAACTCCCATAAATGCCTTGACCAGAATTCTCCAGCAATTTTTTATAGGGGGTCTGGCCCTTTGAGAGGAATAGATGTAGACAGGCAACAATTTCAGGGTGTCAAACATTTCAGAGTACTGTACTTACCACCTCATGGGCTCAGTAATCTTTCTTGCTATTCCAGTGATAGACTTTACCTCCCTTTGTTAGCATTGGGTCCATTTTATGAATCAATTAAAGAGCTGAAAGTGGTAAAGTGGCCTGTCCAAAGTCATACAAAGAACCTAGAGATGAGGTCTAGATTCTTGTCTTGTTTTCCTCCCCAGATTTTTCTTTGGGTTAAATGTGGCCTTATTTAATGGTGGTATATTCATCACCATGACAAGACTTTTTGGGTTTCTGCTGGGCACACAGCAAGTTACCACACCCCATGGGAATGTATGTGGCTCACAAAAGGTGTGATGCCCACACATGAGTTTTCAATCCAAAATGATCCCGTCTGTTTCACCTTTTGAGTATAGTACATAAACATCTCTTTGTCTTTCGCTAAGTAAATAATACCTCTATAGTTCAATTTAAATGGTGTTCACAGAAGAAGAAATAGAGGTTCAAAAGAAGTTAATTAATTTGTTCAAGACCATATGTCTAGAAATTAGTAGGACTAGAACTAGAATGCAAGGTCCTCCTCTTCCCGTTCAATTTATTTTGATCTAAACCATCTTGCTTCTGAGCTGCATGGTACAGGAAAAAAAAAATTCAGAATCCTGCATAACTCAAAATCGTTTCTCTTATACATTAAAAATAGACTTCCCAAGTCTCAAAGATCATAGCACAGCCATTTTTTATCTAGCACAGTGAGTATCACCATCTGTCCTGGATGAAATGGTAGACTTCAATCAGTACCTGAGTATCTTCTGTGGTTGGGCAAAGAAAAAGCTTGGATCCCTGAGGTCCACAAGACAAGGTAAGCCATGAGCCCTGCCCGCCATTTGGAGAGGCAAAGCAAATAACTTCTTAAAAATATACCTTATAATGCAAGGTAGTAAATAAATGGAAAGTGGCAAATCTCTGGATTTACTTACACATGTATTAAGTATCTTCTATATTTAAGTTTCTGAGTATACCAATGGCTGCTAAATATCTTTTAACAGCATTAAGTAATCCCTAAGAGAACTGAAGAAAGAACCCAACCAATTCTTGACAAAGAAGCAAGATACAGTCGCCCATGGAGCTGTGTGTGTACATATATGCATTTGTTCCCTCTTCTCACTCTTGCTACTCTTACTTATCTTACTTATCCTGTCAAGGATACAACATAGTAAGTAGCAGAATTTCTCAAGGAGCATTAAAACATTACAGATGAGAAGGACATTTTTGGATACTGCTATCGTTTAAATATGTCTTCCAAATTTCATGTATTGAAACTTAATCCCCAAATTTATGTGTTGATTGCAGTTGGGGCCTTTGGTAGGTAATCAGGATTAGGGAAGATCATTGGGTGAGGCCTCCATGATGGGACTGGTGGCTTTATAAGAAGACAAAGAGAAATCTGAGCTGACACATATGATCTTGTTCTCTCATCATGTGATGCCTTCCGCCACATCATGATGCAGTAAGAAGGCCCTCACCAGATGCAGCTGCCTGACCTTGGACTTTCCAGCCTCCAGAACTGTGAGCTAAATAAACATCTATTCTTTATAAATTATTCAGTCTGTAATATTCAGCTATAGCAACAGAAAATAGACTAAGACAGCTACTTAGCCCATATTTCTGCTCTTTCTTCATGTAGAATTATTTCCCTAACATCCTCACATGGATGTTGAACCTCTGTTTTCATATTTCCATTAGAAGAGGGTTATTCTTTCTTGAGCTACCTCATTATACTTGAGAGGTAACTAATTATTAGAACATTTTCTTTATGCATCAGTGTTCTGAACTTTACAAGCTGAACTATGGCAACCCTAGGATTTGGGTGTGTCTGTAAAGCCAGTGGAGGTAGTAGGATCAGGCTAATCAATGGAAGAGAAATTCAAGAAACATAGATTTGACCCAAAGACAATAATATGGTGCCCAAAGGTGAGGCCATTTTGAATAAACCACATTATTAGCCTTCCATATTTTTCTCTAGCCCCCATGAGCTCAATACTGAATCCTTTGACACCATATATACACTGAAGAGAGAAAAACAATAAAACCAAACTCTATATAAGACATTAGAATCAAAGGGTAATCCTAACTGAATATAAGACATTAGGATAACTGGGTAATTCTAGTTGACTGAGTATAGCTTACGTTGGGCTTAAGACACAAGTAGACTATAGGCAGCATATGGGGGCTAGAATTCTTTCTTAAGCAGGAAACAGGACTAGCCTACAGCCAGATTACGAAAGAAGGAGGTATGTCATCACAGTATGCTCTAGGTTGCTGACCAATCCGTGGTCTCAGCCATAGATATTGCCATAGTGGATCAGAACTAGAGAGGAGGTATATTAATATGATTGACAATAAATGGTGGAACCCAGAGGATAGTTGAGAAGCCTCTTCCACACAAGATTCTGTCCAGAGGACTCTCAAAACTATCTGAGACCAGACATCCTTGAGAGCAAGAGTGAGCTGAAGTAGGAAAATGTTTCACTAATCTACATTTATAGGACTAAATGTGGTCCTATTTTTTGTGAGGTTGAATACTAGTAACAATAGCCACAACATACAAACATCTGTGGTTACTTTACTAAGTCCTTTTATGTGCTTTCATCCATAATGCTGATCACAACACCACAAAGCTGGTATTAGTGTTGCTAGTTTACAATTGAGAAAACTGTCTCAAAAGGCCTAAGTAATAGGCTTCAGATCCATGGCTAGAAAGATATGAAATCAAGATCTGAAAATTGATCTGTCTCTTCTCCCTACATCATGTTATCTCCTGAAGTAACATAGAAAAACATAGGTTACATAAATATTAAATCAAAATCTTCCTCCCTAAATTTTGCACCCACTGATCTGAGTTCTGTCTTATGAAAAAATATTCTTTGTGAGCTACACTTTCTTGAACATAGCAGCTCCTCAGGGATTGGAAAACACCTACAAAGGACTCCACTGAATCTTCATCTTGGCATCAGTGAGCCCAGTATCTCATTCCCTCCCAAACCTGGTGTTTATCCTCCAGGAAGTCCAATTTTTCAATGTCGATAGCATTGTAGATGTTCTCTGACTGCTACTAAAAAATAATTCCCACTATTCCATGGTATTCTCCCGAGTTTTCAGGACTCCTCCATGCTGCACCAGCCCCCCATTTTTCCAGGGTTTGACAAGAGACATCATCCCAGCATCACTCTCAAGAGCCACTGAGGGGGTGGGCAAGGTACCAAAAAGCCCAACAGGCCTTGTGAATTAATTCTCTGGAGCCCAGCTGATTGCCATCCTAATGTAAATGTTATGATAAAATATTAAACTGTATGTATAATTGATGCTTACTTTATAGTAATTCAAGGTCTTGCTTGTTTGAATAAAATTCATTATTTACAGTTTTCTACTAGGAGTGATTTCTCTGTGTTGATATTTCTCCCTAATTGCTTGCACCATATGACACATTTTCCTAGGCAGCATTGAAATAATTATGATATTCCTATTAGTTTAGAGTTAGCTTCTAAGTTTCTGATAGATACTGTTATAAATATCCTTTTTTGCATAATGAAAAATGTCTACAACTATATTATTCAGGGATACTTATAGACAGATACATTCAGCCCAAGTGATGTCCTATCCATCACAGTAAGGAACTCAAGTTCTAGATCCCATATATTTGAAATTCACTACCATTTGTTTAGGTCTCTAAAAGGCTGTGGTCTATATTGGTAGACTAAAGGGCATATACAAGTATTGTACGTTTTATCTATTAAATTTTTAAAAATTAACACAATTTAAATGTTTGACATAATTTACATTGAAAAGCAATATAAAGGTTGGAAAGTATATCCTTGGTGTCCCTACCTGTGTGGTATAGGAGGAAGGAAGGTAAATTGACAAAACCCAGAAACTTTGCCAAGCCATACACTCAATGAAGGGAAAAACCCATGAGAGGATCCCATTGGTTCCTGCTGCAGTAATACAGAAACTCCTTGCAAAGAAGATGAGGGAAGAAGCCCATTTCTCTCCAATGAGGAGTACAGGCAATTCCCAAATATAAAAAAGGAGACTCATGCTTACTAATCTGAGTTCAGTTCTTTGCTACCTGAACAAGCTATCTGAAGAGCTAATCTATTTAGAACTATTAACTTATGTGGTAGATAACCCAGTGATTAATAAAGACTAACAATCATGCAATTCCACCCAAAAGAGACATGTATTTTAAGGAGGACATTAAATTTTCTGACCTTGTTCAACTATAAGTCAACTGGGAGGTTTAGTCATGATAAAAAAAATAAAAAGCTTTCTTAATAAATTCTTATATTCATGTATGTAGAAGATATAATTATCAAATAGTTTGTTGTTTTGCCAATTAAAAACAACATAAAATAAAACCAAGTAATTTAATTATATGAAAAAGTACATCCAAACTATTTGATATCTTATTCTCACAGCATTTTTTTATTTTCAATGAAAAAAACTACCCCTAAAGCATTAACCATTTATTGAACAAGCACATTGAACCCTGTGACATCTATCACTATCTGTTTTTAGTTTCTAAATATGCACTGTTAATTAGCTTTTTGCATTGCAATTATTCACAAGCTTTTTAAGGGCAAATACCATTTCTCATACTGCTTTCCATTTTTCTAGAACACCTAAAATACTGCCTTCGATAACTTCATTCACTTGTTCATTCTACAGTCTGTGTGCTCACCACGTGCCAGGATCTGGGGACACAGTCCCTGCCCTCAGAAAGCTCACAGTAAATGACCTTCTCTGAAACGGACAGAAGGAGCCCTAGCCCACATCGCTTGGAACTAGATATGGGGGAGACAGAGGAAAGTCAAGGAAATCTGTGTAACAGAGGTGATGCTTGCCTCTTTTCTAGAAAGTCAAATGAGTAGGAATTTGCCAGTGGAAGGCAGGTAGGCAATTGATGCACAGGGGTTTTACACATAGTAAGCACTCAATAAATAATTGTCTTCTTGTTCTGGAATAAGAGGTATCGACTTGAAATCAGTGACATTTCAACCTTAAGAATCTGTGGGTCTCTGACTCTTTTAAGCCATTAGAGGCCTATTTATTAAGTCAATGCTTCAGGCTTTCTCTTCAGCAAAGAGTGTGTTTCTTCACTAACAGGACAGAAAACAGGACTGCTTTTTAAGAAAAAGGTAAAAAAACCCTCAAACTTGATGTCCATCCATATGTCCATTCTAAAAGTAACACACACTAATTTTAGCATATTTGAAAAATGAAGAAAAAGGAAAAAAAAAATAATGACACATTCCACCATAGATAGTCAGACACTATTAATAATCTGGTGCATTTCTTGCCAGTCTTTTTTTATCTTTCAGTTTTTAATTATTATTTTTACATAGTTGCAATGCTATTAATTAACAGTGCATATTTAAAAACTAAAATCCACAGTACTAGATGTGGATAGTAAAATCCACAGTACTAGATGTTGCATGCCACAGTGTGCTGAATTGTTAATTAAGTGGTAGCACTTTATTAATACTTTAGGAGTTGATTCTTTCATTGGAGACCAAAAGTAAGCTTTTATATTAACATTATGACAAAGCATCATTATAAATATCAATTTTATTGGCCCATATCCCATGGAGATTCATAAGATGTACATAATTTAATCCACCATTCTGTTGCTGGACATTTAGGTTATTTCCAAGATTTCAGTGTTCTAAATAATTCTGCAATGAGTATATTTATATACAATGATTTTCCCTCATTTTTAGATTCATTTTAGGATCAAGTATTAAAATAGGAAGGCATGGATTAAAAAGTATGTTGTTTCTAAAGCAATGCATATTGCCAAATTTCTTTTCAAAAATACTACTAATTTTCACTCCTACCAGTCATGAGAGTGTTTTTGACTGTTATCAGCACTATATATTGTCACTTAAATCTCTGCTGATTTGATAGTTTAAGAAAGTTGGTCAAATTTGCATTTATTTGACTACTAGTGAAGTTGAGTATTTTCTCTTTTGTTACTTGGTTGTATTTATTTTGAAGGCCTATGGTTCAATTAACATTAGGTCAAAATCAATAGCTCAGGTCATCTACATATAGAACAGCAGGAAGGCTTCTGGGTTTCTGCTAATTGTTGTGTCAGTGCTCCATGTGAAAACTAAAATAATCAACTTGACCATAAATTTACAATGAGAATACTTCTCAGAGTTTATACCACGTTTCAAAAAAACTCTGGGCCAGGCACCCGAGGCCTTAAGCCCATTTTCACTAGGAACTGTCAGAGTTTTCTGGACTTCCACATCTGTAAGAGTCATCTCTTTGTGCTTGCTTTTTAGTAGATGTATTTCCTGCTGGACTCCATGTTGCATGAAAGCCAGAACTTGGCAGTCATGTTTGCTTTGGTGTCCCCACTGCCCACTGCAGAGCTGGGGAGACAGCACCTCCTTCCTCTCCTCATCAGACTTAGTGAGCTGTGGAAGAAGTGACCGTCTGGAATACAACAGAGGAATATTCAGAGAGACAAAAGTCCTCAATTCTGCCTCCTGCACAGTTGTACCCTACAATAGCTTCTGTTAAGTTTCCACTGCTTGGGAGCACTTTTGTCCTTCCTTGAAGAGGTATTCTGGAACACTGAATACGCCTCTCTATGTATCTGTAAATTTAACTTGAATCTCCTAATCGTTAGCCACAAAGCAATCATCTCTGTGTGTCTGCACAAGACATGGGATAATTAGCAAAGAGAAATTCCTCTTGCCAGTGTTCACTATGAATAGAAAACTTTCATTTGACTTCTGGGTTTTATCCAATTGTTACACATCTTAGTCTGTGTCCTAACTTCACAAAAATTCATATACATGATTTTGATCTCAGATTTATGTAGAATATACTACTTGAGGAAAATGCATTGGGTGTAGCAAGAGTCTATTTCCAGTTTTAATAAACACTGTCTCACTTTGTGAGCAAGCCACTCTTCTAGTGGGTTGCTCATGAAATTACCTCTTGAGAAGATCTAGTCTAGCAAACTATTCATATGCCTCAATGATTCAACTAACATTTATTCAGTTTTTGTGCATGCTTTTTACTGTGCTAGTTCCTCTCACATGCTATCCTACTCAATTTTACAAAAACATATTGTTTTTGTAAAATGCTATCCTACTCAATTTTACTTAATTCCTACTTAATTTTTACTGTGCTAGTTCCTCTCACATGCTATCCTACTCAATTTTACAAAAACATATTAGGTAAATATTATTTTTCCCATTTATTTCAGATGTGGTTTATTGACTTACCCAACCTCATCCAGCTAGACAGTATCCATGCCAGAATGTAAACTTAATCTTCAGTCCAGTACTTTTTTTCCTATAACTAGGCGTGACTTGTCCTCCTGTACCTATGTATGATGATACTCCTCCACTGTGCCCAGCATGCTGTGTATGCTACTGATCACTCATCAGAGCATTCACCACACTGAAATCGTTGAATTGCTTGTCTCTCCTTCCCCTCACTGCCCCTGTAGGCTACAAGTCTATTGAGGGCAGAAATCATGTTCCATTTGATGTTGTACCCCAGAGCCAAGCAGACTGCCTAGAATTAGTGGGTGGTCAATAATACTTTTAATTAATGCATAATTAAATCAATACGCCACACAATACATTGACAGAGATGGTGATATTTGGGTTATGTGCTGCTGTGTTTTGCTCATAGCAAAGTCTAGGAGCATCTTTTAGTTCACTTTTCTTTGTCTAAGTAAAATTTATCTTAAATGGCATGTTTATTAATTAAAGCATATATTCAAACTCTGTTATCATACTTGGTCTTTGCGAATTCCACTCTCCAAGGTGATACAGAAAATTGCCATGAGTACCCTATTTTAGTTTTATTTTTTGTATTTTATTGCTTTGTGTGAGCTATCAGCAAAAATAATTCATTTATCTCTATAAAATAGAATACAGGCAACAAAATTTTTCAACTTCCTCCAACTTTCTTTCCCTCTACTCTTAATCATAAATTGGAAAAGAATTCTGAAACCTCACTGGCCCTTCAAATACTCAGCTAGGTTCCATTCAATAATACCCCATCCAAGTGAATTTCCAGCACCTACTAAAATGATTTCCAGTGACAGGAAACTCTCTTCCTCCTGATGGATCTTGTGCCAAATTTAGACTTCTCTAAAGAGAAACTGGAAGTGAATGGGACGTGTTAATTGGAAGAAGTGTGAATTGGTATAAACTTAACGATATAAGTCACAAACCTTTAAAGTGTACATACATTTCTAGCAGGCAATCCTAAAAATCTGTTTAAAGGAAATTACCAGAGATATACACCATGATGTAGGCTTAAGAATGTTCTTTGCAGTGTCATTTATAATAATAAAAAAGAAACAAAACTGAAAACCACCCAATTATCCAACTATAAAAATGGTTTTATTATGCTAAATGATGGGTCACATATATATAAAAAAGGACAGTGGAGTCACTGAAAAATGATGCTCTATGTGCTATTTCATGACATGAAAAAATCATCATTGGTAAGTGAAGAGTCAGGTTATAGAACAGTATAATAATATCTGCATAACAGGAAATAGTCTGTTTTCTTTTTTAAAAGCCATATTTGTATGCACAGAAAAAAGTCTGGAAAAGTATAGAAAAATGTTGACAGTCATTTTTTTCTCATTTTTGAGCAGTGGGATTATGTAGTGTATTTTCTTTATTCTTTATTCTTTTCTTACAGACTTTCTAAAAGAACCATTTGTTACTTCTATAATTAAAGATAAAGCAAGTTTGGTGTAGGTCATTCCTTGAATGGAACTGAAATTTTTCTTTTTCTTTTTTTAAATAACTTCAGCATGCTTGTAAGTGACAATATATGAAAGGAAAAAAGTCTTTCTATTCATGAAATTTCTTTAAACATTTGAAGCAACTGCGATGCCCCCTCGCTGCCTCACACCTTCTCTTACCAGTTGGACCTCTATGGTTTCTCCACCTTCTGCTCTCCTGCAACACATTCTGTGCACAGTAGCTCGAGCGACACAGTGCAACAGACCTATCATTTTCCTGCTCAAAATCTTCCAAGGGCTTCACTCAGAAGAAAAGCAATGCCCATGTCAGGGCCCGCTAGGCTATCTCTCGGGTCATATTTTCTACCATTGTTAATTGCTCACTCTAATTTGGCCTCAAAGTTTTCTTGTTCCCATGTCCCCATCTCAGTGCCTTTTCACTGTTATTCCTTCTACCTGGAATGCCCTTCTCTCAGGTAATCCCTGGCTTGTCCCCTCTTTCCATTCAGGTCTCCACTAAATGCCACCTCCTCAGACTGGTCTTCCCTGAACCCCTTTTCAAAACTAGCACCCCTCCAACTCTCAACCCCCTGGTCGACATTTACAGCTCTTCCTAGCACTTATTACTACGAGATCGTTGCTGGTTAATTTGTCTGACTGTTTATGGTCTGTCACCCCAACCAGCATGTAAATTCCATAAAGGTCAGGGCATTTGCAGATTTTTTTTTTCCCCTTCTATAATCCCCATTGCCTAGAGAAGACAAGAGATTAGGGGTTCGACACATTGATTTAAATTAATGCAGAAAGTGGTTTCAAGTTTCCTCCCCCAGCTGCTGGAAGTCCAAGGTCCCCATCCTGAAATTAAGGTATCAAGCTGATGCCCAGGAAAGACCACCATGCTCCAGGTGTGGTCTGGCCATGAGGTGCAGCATGGCCTTTCCCTCCTCCCTTTCTCTTCCTCATTTCTCACACAGCAGCTCTCTAATATGCCTGTAAATTCAAATGCCATGCCCAGCATCCACACTGCACGTCTCTCTCACACTGAGCACCTAATGAGCACACCACTGCGAATCAGGTATGCACCACAGCTCCCAATTAATATTTATTTGCTCTAGCGACAAATGAAAAGACCCGAAAATACACATATTATTTTAAGGGAAAATTTACACACACACAGAGAATTTTCCTTTTAGAAAATTATTTGAAAAAAAAAATTTTCTCTGAGGTCAAAAACACTTAAAACATAAGGGTGAGAAAGAGAGGAGCATTGAATAACACCTGAAGCTTGGAGAAGCTTCGAGTCTTGGCCTCACTGACAGATTAAACAATGAACAACTTGTTTGTGCACCGTCTTGGCAAAAACACACAGCTGGGGAAGGCATGACTCAGAGAACAAGGAACAGGACATGCAACAGTTATTCAGGCAGATCCACCCAGGCAGGCAGGCAGACGAGCACCCAAGTCTCTAGTATTTTGTCAACAATGTGGAACAAACAGGTAGATGGACATGAGGCCATGATATAAAACAAATATGCACTGATTATTTGACAAGCTAAAATAAGTCTGAGTCCATGAGTGAACTGTTAGAGAAGGGGAAAACCCCAGTGGATAGTGTCTGTGGCTGTATTTCATAAGATCTTCAAATGTCTTCATTTAAGAAAAATGAATCGGACACCAAAATAATATGAACATGAAGATGTATTCATTTTACAATAATCTGTGAGATCACACCATTAAAAATGGAGCTGTTATCCACTATTACTAATGAGATTCTTTGTTAAGAAGTTTACTTTTGATCAAGATGTGACTGTCTTTCTCCCAAGAGCTATAGCAGTATTCAAGGTTTCAGTGCTGACTAGGCTTTTTAAAAATCTGTCATAAAAGACCAACCAGGCATGGGAGGAAAGTAGGACTGGGACACTGATAAAGGGAAGACTTCATTGTTATTCCATTAGCTTAAAAATTTGTTTTAATTGTGATAAAATACACATAACATAAAAATTACCATCTTAACCATTTTTAAGTGTGCAGCTCAGTACTGTTCAACTCATTCACTCTGTTGTGCAACCAACCTCCAGAACTCTTTTCATCCTGCAAAACTGAAACTCTGTACCCACTAAATAATTACTCCATTAGCTCTTGTGTGGCTTGAATTTTTAACTAGAATATAATGTTATAATACAAAATATGTATTCATATGGTGAAAGAAGATAGCATTAAATTCATATGTGCATGGAAAATTCAATCCTGAAATAAATACCTTAATAAGACTGGTCAAAATCTTGGAAGAAAAAAAAATAAACAAATTAAAAAAAACAAGCTGGTTCTGTAAATATATTTACCAACTAGAAGTTATCTGAATGACTAACAAATATTTATTTAAACTACAGAATCACAGGCAGAATAAATACTAAGCAGTTGCTCCATTCTTCAAGATGCAATGCCAAATCCATCTCCCTATTACCAGCCATTTCCATCGACTAAAATTACACACAGATATTTGAATAAAAGCCTATTACTAGTAGTAACTTGAGCTCTAGAGCCAAATACAGCAGAGCCATGGTCAAAATTTCCTCTTAGCCACGCACACATAAGCTTCTGAAAGGACTTCTACATATCTGAAGATACTATTGACTAATCCTTCCAAGGAACTTGGCTTGGGAGCCAGCAGTGAACCTGGATTCAAACACCTACCTATGGGTTTTCCCTTGATATCCAATTTGCCTGGAATTTCCCCAAACACTGAACAGTCATTTTCTTATTGCATCATCTTGGCCAAATACTCTGTATTCATAATGATATCACATTGTTGGGGTTGGGGAGGGAATAGAACATCTAAATATATCCCTAAAATTCAGCCATTTTCTTCTGTATTCACACAGCATTAAATTCATATGTGCATTTGAGTGCTTCAATCCACAGCTAGGTCCATGTTATTGATAAAGATTCATTTTTCACTGCCCCCTTTCCTGTCACTTGAAAAGAGCACTTGGATAATAAAACTTCTGCATTTCCTCTGTGACTGACTGGGGGTGGGGGAGGCAGAAATTACAATTCACTAACAGCTGCCCAAGCTTTTATACCTAAGAGATCACCACTCACAACGTTCCAATCTAATCAGCAATGTCTCTTTACCAAAATGAAATGATAAAATTTTTCTTAAACTTCATGAAAATTTCTAAGTTAATTCTAGGAATTCTCAGTTTCATTTGCAACTAACAAAAATAAAAATAGCACCTCATATTTATACAGGACTTTTGACCTTTCACAGTGCTTTGGTGAACATTATCTCATTTTGATCTTCAGCACTATTCAGGGTGGTGGATATTGTTATTTCCATCTTACAGATGCAGGAATTAAGATGCATACTTAATAATTTGTCCCTAGATTACACATCAGGTATGTGTGGAGCCAGGATTCAAGCCCAGGTCTCACAATACTAGTCATTCTTTATAGGTTTATGCATTAAATGTCCATTTTTTGGTAAATTCTAACATCATTTCCTAACCAGTAGGAAAAAAAATATACACAGACTTTTTTTCTCTTAGGCAAAATCACCCCCATTCATATGCAGACACCAGATTTATAAAATGATTGGCATAGATTATTGAAATTTATTATCCCATTAACATTTCTCCTTTTGCTTTCACTAATACAGGTTGTCCTCACAGCTGATTTATGCAGATGTTATGATTGTATAATCTCTGTACATTTGAAATTAGTTTGAATGTCAAAGTGTTTTGATATTTTAGGTTTTACACTTCATGTATTTCTCCTTGTGTGTTATGGTTTCTGCCAAGCACCAAATTTAGCAGCATCTCAGAGCTTTTTCTAGCCTGCCCCAAACAAGAAGCACTAGAAATTACTGAAGACAAGTTGGCCTTGTGAAATTTCCAAAGTAGTTTCTACACCAAAGAAATTGAGTGAGATAAATTTAGAACACTTGGGAGCTTTGAAAGTCTATTTGTATAAATTTCAGTTACTGCCAATGTAAAAGCATGTCCTAGGAATGGGAAGGGTGATCAAAGTCTTACCTCCAAAACACATTCATTTTTCATAAAATGCACAAGGGCAAACTTTGCTTTGTTGGAAAATGATAACACATTGTTTATTCAGAAAACAAAATGCCTACATGTGTTGGGAAGAGGATTTTTGCTTTTGCTGTCATTGTCACAATTTTTGTTATTTTGTTAGTTTTTTTAAATAATTTCTATTTTCCTGGGGTTTTTAACTAGACTCACAATCAGATCAAGTTTTTAAAATTATTATTCTTATAGTAAGTAATTATTTTTTGTATTACAGTTTCAATAAAGAATTTACTGCATTGACTCATTTATGGTAGTGAATTCATTACAATGTGATCAGTAAAGCATTCTATCTGTGGCCCATTGATCAAAGGGAGGACGCAAGGTATTCTGCTTGGTGTACTGCTAATTAATCATCACAACAACATATTAAATGTTTATTTAGGTTTCACTCTCTAATTTATACACCATATTATTAAATCCTCATAGAAACCCTATGAATCAGACATGGTTATCATCCCCATTTAAGAGATGAAGAACTAGTACTCAGAGAAAGTTTGAATATTCTGATCCTGAATCCCATGCTTTTAGCCATCATGCCATAGGCTCTTAATTCTTCTTATGCCCTTAAGCTTGATATTTTGGCACCTAAAGAGATTAGTAGCACCTCCAATATCAGATGTAGACTATTTCAGTTAAATATTACTGGTTTACTTCAATAGAGTTAAACTTGCATACTTTTCCAACATCTCTGTCCTTCAAAATCTTGAAATCTATTTACTATTCTCTTAATATTCCTTTTTTGTTTCCTTTATGCTCTGTGCTTGCTACTAGGGACAGAATTATGAGAAGCAGTAGCCAAGATGCTGGTCTTCAAAGGCATGACAGTCTACTTGGGGGCAGGCGTTAATCAAAGAGTCACACAAATTTTCCCTTGAGGAAGTGAAAATAAAATGGAGGTCTAGAGTGGGGGAGGAGAGTGAGACAATCGGAAGGAAATATGAGATCATTATTTATTATTGAGAAGGCACATGGATATGAGTCTGAAGTTCAGTAAAAATGATCTGGGCTACAGATAGAAATTGGGGAATGATCAGCATTTGATAATATTTAGAGCATTAGATTGGATGAGTTTTCCATAGAAGTTAGTGTAGGCAGGAAGAGGAGAGATCCCAGGACTGAATCCTATAGCAGTTCAACATTCAATATCAGGGAGATAAGGGAGAAAGAGCAAAGGAGACTAAGCAGACACCAATGACACTGAGTGAAAGCAAGAGAGTGAAGCCTACCTGTAATCGAATGAAGCAAGTCTTTCAAGAAGAATGAGTGATCCAGTGAGTCAAACACTGCTGGTAGGTCCCATGAGATGACCATTTCATTTAGCAACATGACAATCATTGATGACCTCCACCACTTCATTGGAATGGTGGGGTCAAAGGCCTGGCTGAATTGAGCTCCAGAGTGAAGGAGAGAAAATAAATTGGTGGTATGAATGTAGAAAACTCTTCTGAGTAATTTGGCTGTAAAGAAGAGAAGAGAAATGGGGTAATTAATGGCTTAAAGGAAGATTTTTTTTCTAAGGATGGTACAAATTATAGCATGTTTGCATGCTGACAGGAATAATCTAGTGGAGAGGTTAACACTGGCCACGTGAGACAGAGGGGGAGAGACTCTACAGCAATGTCTTTGTCTAGGCAAGAAGGATCAATCAAGTACAGAAGGAAAAGGATGGGTCATCTGTAGCAACAGAAAGGAAGGAAGAGGAAATAAGTGCAAACACACTAGGTGGGTAGATATAATGGTAGAGCTTGTGGATGTTTTTTCTAATTGCTACTACTGTCTCAGTAAAATAGGAAACAGATTCATTGAATGAAAGTGAAGATAAGGGGGAAAGTTTTATAGGCTTCAGGAGAAGAGAGAATGCATGAAACAGTCATCCAGGAGAGAGGGAGAATAGACATACTAGGGAAATGTACCCCGATTGCCTGGCAGAACGGAAAGATCGGTTGAAGTTATTAGTCTTGATTTTAAAATGAGATGATTGGGTGCTTTCCTCACACGTGCAGAGAAAGCTGTGTGCAGAGTTGGCAAGAGAGTTGGATGGTAACGGGGTTAGTTTTACCAGAAAAGAGGGGGAGAGAAGAGAGGGAACTGATGGTGCAAGGCGAAAGTGAAAATATAAGGGAGTAACAGACAGTGAAAAAGGGTGGATCACAGTATGTCCTAGCAGTACTGTTGAAGTGAGAATATTAGAAAAAGTGAGAAGGAAGACAGGAGGTAGTAGTCGGAGAACAGGATGCCTGAAATGGTGATGATGGGATAGTTAAAGGCATTAACATGCCAAGCTCTAGAGCATGACCGTGACAGTCTGTTATTGAGGTTGGAAGGTGGACAAGGAATTGACAGGCCACAAGTTGAAGGATCATCTATGTAGCATTCAAATCACAAGGAATTATGATGCGAGCAGTGCTTGAGAAAACATAGAGGTAAGCTAAAACTTTCAGAGAAAACGTGAAAGTGAACAGGGGTTCTACAGATGATTGCAACAAAGAAGGGCAGCAGATAGTATGTTCAACAACTTGAGATTCAGAGATGTGATTTTTAAGAGGAGAGGGAGGAATAATAACTTGGAAGTTGAAGTGAGTATCAAGGAGAAACCTCTCCCATGCCACAGCCCGGTGGTGTAATCAGGAAGAAAAGAGCTGCTCCGCTGAAGGACACAGAGGAACCACAGTCCTTGATTTTAAGTCCTAACTCAATTTAATATCTCAAATTGAATTGGAGAATGATAATCAGCTGAGCTGAAAAAGGAATCCTCTCATCAACTTTGAAAAAGAGAAAAGAAATTGCAACAGAACGGTATTTGAAAAGCATTCTAAAATTGTGAGCAAATATCCTGGTGTGCTGTTAAGCCACAATATATCACAGATGGAAAACTCAAAGACAATTCAAGGAATGTTAACAATTATTTATTAAACAAGTTACAGGCTATAAGAAAAGTCTTTTCAGCAAAGAACTCAGAGAAGAAAATGCAGAAAAATATGGATATCTCTATTCCTAATAAAATATTAACAGTAGAAGCCAGATTAATAGTCCAGGGCTGACAAAACTGTAGGCTCCCAAGAAGTCAGCACAACATTCTGAATGAAGACAATGCTTTTGATGTAGTATTTCTTTTATTTTTCTTAATATCAGTCATTCCTTTCTATGCCAAAGAGAAGGAGCTCTGTGATATTCTATATCAGGGCAATATAACAGAACTTTCTGTGATGATGGAAATGTTCTATGTCTGTACCGTCCAACATGGTATCCACTAGCCATGTAGGGATACTGAGCCCCTGACATTTGGCTAATACAACTGAGAAACTGGATTTTAAATTTATTTAAATTTAAATACTGGTATGTTCGAATGTTTCCTCCAAAACTCCCATTGAACTTTAATTGCCAATGTAAAAATATTAGGAGGTGGAACCTTTAAAAGGTGATTAAGTAATGAGGGCACAGCTCTCATAAATGAATTCAAGCCTTTATCTTGGGAGTGGCTTAGTTATTGCAGGAGTAGACTCCTGATAAAAGGATGAGTTTGACCTGATTTTTCTGTCTCACATGTACACTTTCTCTTCATGTGGTGCCCTTTACCCATGTTATGACACACCAAGAAGGCCCCTGGATCTTGGACTTCCCCACCTCCAGAACTGTAAGAAATAAGTTTATTTTCTTGATAAATTACCCTGTGTGTGGTATTCAGTTATAGCGCAGAAAACAGACTAAGACAAATAGCTACAGATTGGCTACCTTATTGGACAGCACAGTTCTAGAACTTTCTGGCAACACAGGAGAGAAAGCAAGTTGGAGTTGGGAAGGAATCAGAAAATACCAGGCAGATAAATGTAGGCTCTCCAATCTTGCCTTCTAATTCAGGCTTATGCATTGGCCATTTTAGCTGTGAAGCTCCTGGGTTCCAGAGGAAAGGAAACTATTTTTATTCTCACTCAGCCTCTGATAAGAGCCCTACCAAGTGTATGTTTATTAAATGAATATTTTAGAAATCTCAATCTGGTTAACCCAACAAAGCTGTTATATGACCTTATTTTATACTAATTTACTTCAACACCAAAAGAAATTCAACATGAATGGAGAAAGCAAATAGTTAAACAATTTCACAGAAAGATTAGTTACTTTACAAACTGACAGATTACTCATAGGAGTTATTAGAAAAATACTATAATTTGACAAGTAGCGGTGGAAAGTCATTTTTAATGGTGGAAATGGAAAAAAATACAGATTTTTTAATGAGAGTTTATTTGATTTTCCTTTTGCATAAATGGATTTTATGTACTGAAAAAAGAAGCTAATTTTGATAGATATGCCTGGAATTGATTTTCCAAGGATGGCTATTGGAGCCAGCTTTCTCATTCTAATTTCTTTTCTGAAACTTCCAATTGAAGATGACATCAATATTTATGTGAACTGGGAATAAGGAACAAGGCACAAGGTACATAAAACTGATTAATGTAAACTGGAGAGGAAAACCCTAAAACCAAATCTAATGATCCATCTAACAATAGTCACTCTTCTTCTTAACAATGTGAATGTTATCAATTTAAAGAAACAACTTAAATCACATAAGACACCAGAAGATAGCAAATATATTACGCTTAAGAAATAAAGCATAAAAGCTTATTAAAATCAAAGAGCAAGAGAATGATAGTGAACTCTTAGAACAAAACTGGCACCATTCTCCAATTAACCGGATGCGTTAGAGAGGACTGCATGCCTGTGTGCCATATTTAAATCAGCTTTATTTGTAAAATCACTACATGTCACAATTCAAAATACAACTGAGAAATCACCCTTTTTGCCATACAGATGATAACCTAATTCCAACTATTTTTATCTACTTTGCAACTCAAGTGATGCATGCTTTATGTTATTTCCCTAAGAGTCAAAATTATATTTAGAATTAAAATTGGTTTTATGTAGTTCAAGTTATTGCACCCGAAAGCAATGAGTCATGCGCCAGAAGTACACAGATTTGGGAGGCAAATACGGAAACATTAACCGCTCAGCAAGAGCTTGCACAACTCCTTAGCTCGAAGAATAAGCTTTATAAATACTGTACAGTTAATGTGGGCTGTAGCAGCAAGGTCACTTCTGTTCCTTTTCAAAGGTGCCAAGGATTCTTTGTCTTCTACTTTAAGACCACCAGTACAGATTCATAGTGGAAGAAAGTTTCAAACAGCTTGTTACTATGTTCTGTATTACACTTCACATGTAAAAGTAACACTATTGACCCACCTTCTAAGCACAGTTATTTTTCCTTTTAATGAAGGTAGGTATTCAATGGTTCTTACATACATTTTCACTTCATTACTTTATAACCTTAAAAAAAAAAAAGGGCAGAAAGAGAAAGAGAGAGGTTACATGGTTCATGCAGATTTTTCACCCATGACCCTGGTTTCATTATCACTTTGTTCTAACCAACTGGACTGACCACCCCGACCTCAAACGGTCTGTAATGATATGGTACCTTCCATGAGGCTCACTTTTCACTATCACACTTACACTTATGGAATGGAAGAGATGGGGGGAGAATTCACAATCATCAAACAGCTACTCTATGCTGTACATGGTGCTCATTTCTTTTTATAGGTCACTTATTTAATCTTCACAAAAGTTCTTTGTGGGGTGGCCACTTTGCAAATGTGAAAATAGATATGTAAGCAACTAAGAATTTTTCCAAGGTCACATAACTGTTAGGAAAAGGGGCCAAGATTTGAAAACAGGCTAGTATGATCATGAAGCCCTTGTTCTATCACCCACAACTCGTCAACTCATGGTATATATATCTTCTTACCACTCCTACTCATTTTGTTCTCTGCATCACTTGGCAAAGAGGAAAGATGTAGTACCAAGAGTGAGATTTTGAAAGCCCTTTTTTGGACATAAATTCCTGTCAAAACTGTATCAAGAGCTTTGAAAACCAAAAAGGCACCTATAAAATTACATGGAGAATTAAAAAATAAATAAGTAAAACTAATCCCACACCTTATTTCCAAAATGTCTTTATAGTAAGACAAGCCATTTGGGATTGAGGGAGTGAGATAGCAGGAAAAAATCTTCAGTGATCGTCCCTCAGCATGAACACCCTAATTCAACAGCTGCCCAAAAAAGCAAGCACCTTCAGAAGAACCAAGGATCAGGTGAACGATCATACTACCTGATTTTAACATTATATCAAGGAAAGAGGCACTGGAGAGGGCTGAAAAGACAGCCTCGCATTGCCTATGCCACCCCTCCGCCATCACCAGCAGTGTGCGCGCAGCTCAGGGAATGCAGGTAGAACCTGTGTGGCTTGGGGGGATGGAGAGTGAAGTGATTGTGGGGCTTTGTATTGAAATTCAGGACTTCCCTGGCACAGGAGAACACAGCACATGGCAGAATTCTGCAGGTGCCCATGGAGGGAGCATTTAGACCAACCCAGCAAGAGAGTAATCTTCCACCTCGAAGCCCGAGTTCTGGCCAGCCCCACCACCAGCTTGCAAAGAGCAGCCTGAGACCTGGACTAAATTCATAAGACAGTCAGGTCACAAAGGCTGCAGTCCTTGGGCAATTCCTGTGGCTGTGCTGGCTGGGAGCCAGTGGACTTGGGGTGCACATGACCCAGTGAGACACTAGCCGCTGCGGCCAAGTCAGTGCCTTTGTCACCCATCCCCACAGCTATAGGCAGTACAGCTCAGGGAGTCTTCTTCCACTTGAGGAAAGGAAAGGAAAGGGAAGAGCTCAAAGGACTTTGTTTTGCAATTTTGGTACCAGCTTAGCCACAGTAAAATAAGGCACCAAGCAGACTCCTGAAGCCCCTGAGTCCAGGCCTTAGTTCCTGGATGGCATTTCTGGGCCCACCCTAGGCTGGAAGGTAACATGCTGCCTTGAAAGGAAGGACCCAGTCCTGCCAGGATTCATCACACGCTGACTGAAGAGCCCTTGGCTTTGAGTGAACATCACAGGTAGCCAGACAGCAGTCACCACTGGTTTTTGGTGAGACTGGGCTGGCTTTAGGTTTGACCTGGTGCTGGTGGCCATGAGGGAGTGCCCATGTCATTCCTTCCCCAACTTCAGCAGCCAAGCACAGAAAGTGAGGGAAGAGAATGAGAGACTTTGCCTGGGTAATTCAGGGCATTCTCTTGCATCTTACCCGAGCTTACCAAGGCAGTACCACAAGGAATCTGCAAGAGTCACAGCATTACTGGGTTGGGGCACCCCCACTGCTGATATGATGCAGTGAGCAGAGACTTGACCAGAGCACTCAATTTCCTTTGAGTATCTGGAAAGCCTTCTCAAGAAGGACAAGTTCAAGCAAGACCAGACTGTGAAGATTAAAATAAATACTTAACTCTTCAATGCCCAGACATTAATGAATATCCACAAGCATCAAGAACACCCAGGAAGACATGCCCTCACCAAACGCACTAAATAAGGTACCAGTGACCAATCCTGGAGTGATGGAGATAGGTGACCTTTCAGATAAAGAATTCAAAATGGCTGTCCTGAAGGAGCTCAGTGAAATTCAAGATAACACAGAGAAGGAATTCAGAAGCCTATAGGAGAAATTTAACAAAGAGATTGAAATGATTAAAAAAGCAAAAATTTTAGAGCTTAAAAATTAAATTAACAACCTGAGAAATGCATCAGAGTCTCTCAACAGCAGAAGTGACCAAGCAGAAGAAAGAATTAGTGAACTTGAAGACATGCTATTTAAAAATATGCAGTCAGAAGAGAAAAATAAAAATAAATAAATAAGAATAAGAAGGAGAAATAAAGACTTTCCCAGACCAAACAAAAGCTGAAGGATTTCATCTACACCAGACCTGTCCTGCAAGAAATGCTAAAAGGAGTTCTTTAATCTTAAAGCAAAGGACATTAATGAAGAATAAGAAAGCTTCTGAAGGTATACAACTCACTGGTAACAGTAAGGACACAAATACAGAATACTCTATTGCCATAACTGCAGTGTATAAACCATTTATATCTTGAGTAGGAAGACTAAAAGACAAATCTATCAAAAATAATAACAACAACAACTTTTTGAGAGATAGATAGTATAAAAGGATAGGGATGGAAACAAAAAATAGTTAAAACGTGGGAGGGGTCAATTTAAAGGGTAGAATTCCTGTTAGATTTCTCTTTGCTCATTTATCTGTTTGTTTATAAGCAGAGTTGTCATATATTTAAAATAATTGGTTATAAAATGTTTTTTGCAAGCCTCATGGTAACCTCAAATAAAAAAACCTACAACAGATACACAAAAAATAAAAAGCAAGAAATTAAAACACACTGCCAGAGAAAATCACTTTAACAAAGGAAGACAGGAAGGAAGAAAGGAAGAGAAGACCAGAAAACAGCCAGAAATCAAATAACATGGCAGTAGTAAGTCCTTACCTATCAATAATAACACTCAATGTGACTGGACTAAACTCTCCAATCAAAAGACATAGAGTGGCTGAATGGATAAAAAAAAAAAAAGGGGGCCAACATGTTACATGTTGACTGCAAGAAACACATTTCACATATAAAAACACACATAGACTGAAAAGAAAGAGATGGAAAAAGATATTTCATGCAAATGGAAACCAAAAAGAGCAGGAGTAGCTATACTTCTATCAGATAAAATAGATTTCAAGACAAAAACTGTAAAAAGAGACAAAGAAGGTCATTATATAACAATAAAAGGGTCAATTTAGCAAGAGGATACAATAGTTCTAAATATATATGCACCCAACACTGGAGCACCCAGATATATAAAGCAAATGGTATCAAAGCTAAAGGGAGAGAGAGAGAGACTCCTCAATATTCATTTATACCGCTTATTTACTTTTTTTATGAGGGATGTTGAATTTTATTGAATATTTATTCAGCATCAATTGAAATGATCATTTTTTTGTTCCATTGGTATGACGTATCACATTGATTGTGTGTCTTGAGTCATCCTTTCATCTTAAGATAAATCCCATTTAATCATGATGAATAATCTTTTTTAAGGTCCTCTTGAATTCAGTTTGCTAGTATTTTATTGAGGATTTTTTCATCTATATTCATCAGAGATATCGACCTATTGTTTTTCTTCTTTTGTTTTGTCTTTGGTTTTGTTATCAGGATGATACAGGTCTTGTAGAATGAGTTTGGTATCCCTTCCTCCTTGACATTTTGGAATAGTTTAAGTAGGATTGGTATTAGTTCCTCTTTGAATGCTTGGTAGAATTCAGCAGTGAAACCATTGGGTCCTGGGCTTTTCTTTGATGGGAGACTTTTTATAACTACGTCTATCTCATTACTTGTTATTTGTTTATTCAGGTTTTGGATTGCTTCCTGGTTATGTCTTGATTGGTTGTATGTGTCTAGGAATTTATCCATTTCTTTTAGGTTTTCCAACTTATTGGCATATGGTTGCTCACAGTTGTCTCTAATGATCCTTTGGATTTCTGCCATATCCATTATAATGTCCTTTCTATCTCTGATTTTATTTATTTGGGTCTTCTCTCTTTTATTCTTAGTCTGCCTAAAGTTTTATTTGTTTATCTTTTCAAAAACCAACTTTTTGTTTTGTTGATCTTTTGTATTTTTTCATTCCAATTTCCTTTATTTCTGCTCTGATCTTCATTATTTCTTTTCTTCTACTAGTTTTGGATTTGGTTTGCTCTTGTTTTTCTAGTTTTTTGAAATGCATCAACAGGTTGTTTATTTGAAGCCTCTTTACTTTTTTGATGTAGGCACTTACTGCTATAAACTTTCCCCTTATTACTGCTTTTACTGTATCCCATAGGTTTTCATTTTCATTTGGTTTGAGAAATCTTTAAATTTCTTTCTTAATCTCTTCAGTGACCCACTGGTCATGCAGGAGCATATTGTTTAATTTCCATGTGTTTGCATATTTTCCAATATTTCTTTTGCTATTGACTTCTAGTTTTACTCCATTGTGGTCAGAGAAAATATTTGGTATGATTTCAACTTTTTAAAATTTTTTGAGACTTGTTTTGTTGCCTAACATATAGTCTATCCTTGAGAATGATCCATGAGTTGAGAAGAATGTGAATTCTGTAGCTGTTGGATGAAATGTTCTGTAAATATCTTTTACTTTGATTTGATCTATAGTACAAAGTAAGTCCAATGTTTCTTTGTTGATTTTCTGTCTGGATGATCTGTCCAGTGCTAAAAGTGGGGTGTTGAGGTCTCCAACTATTAATGTACTGAATTCTATCTCTCTACATAAGTGAATATTGATTATCTTGAACTGTTCCAAGTATCTGTTTTCTTTTTAATCTTTTGCATACTTGAAAAAATAGCACAAAGGTAGGAAAAAGTAAGTGATATGAAAACGATTTAAGGAACTCATATTTTCTGAGAAATGGCAAAAGTAATGAATTCTATTAAACCAGAATAAATAAAGGAAGACTGTTGTGCTCTCTAAGGTAGCCACCAAAATGATTTTTTAAAAAGCATAGCTAAAATATGTAAAACTAACTAATAGAGAAGTATAATCAAAAAATTTTTTGATTAATATAAACAAAGACAAGAATAGTCATGGGAAAAAAAAGATACAAATGGGACAAATGAATAAGAAATAATAAGATGGTCAATTTAAACCCAAATACATGAAATTACATAAAGTATGAGTAAACTAAAAACTCCAGCTAAAATACAAAGATTATCAAAATAGATTTTTACATGCTACTTGTAAGAGATATATTAATACTTTAAATACAAGGATACGAAATACTGAATACAAAAATTAAAAAAAATATACCATGAACACACTGACCAAAATAATATTGACAAAGCTTTACTATTATCAACCAAAGTATACTTTTAGACAAATGATTCTAGAGATAAAGCAAATCATGTAGTGAAAATAAAACGTTAAATCTACCAAAAAGATATAATAATTCTAAAAATGTATGCATAATGTATATAGAATCAAAATATATAATCAAATATTAATAGTACTGAGAAGCAAAAAGTTTAAAATCCACAGAATATTTGAAAAATTTAATGTATTTCCTTTAGCACATGATAGAGTGAGACACAAACACAGGGGAGAAAAAACAGATATAGACAATTCGGCTAATTGACCTATATAAAATGCAATTTCCCACAATTCGGGAACATGTTTTTTTATTTTTTTTTCAAATCTACATGGAACATTTGCCAGAGTGGATCAAATGCTTGGAAATAAAAAAATTCTACAAACATTTCAGAGGATATAAATTATACAAAGTACAGTATGTTTACTGACTGGAGTAAAATTAAGCTAGAAATCAATAACAAAAAGAGAATTAAAACATTCTCAGATGTTTGAAAATTCACCAACGCTTCTCTAAAATATTCTAAAGCAAAAGAATTTAAAAGAAATTAGAGAATGTTTTTAATCAAATAATTATCAAAAAAGCAACATATCAAACTTGTGAGATGCAGCTAAAGTAGTTCTTAGATTAAGATTTACTATAAATGCATGCCTTGGCAAAGAAAGGCAATCAATGATACAAGTGTCCATTTGAAGAAGTAAAAAAAGAACGGCAAATTAAATCTAAACAAAGTATGAATAAAGAAATAATAAGAATACAAATTAATAAGAAAACAAATGTAAAACTGAAAAAATCAATAAAATCCAAAGTTATTAATATTTCATTGAAAAGATAAACTTTAGTGGGACTAAACAAGAAAAAAAACAATACAAATTACCAAATTTCAGGAATAAAAGAAAAAACATCACTACATATTTCAAAGACATTAAAAATAATAAAAAGGATATTACGAATGTATTTAATGTCAATATATTTGAATAATTAGGTAAAATGAAAAAAAATTATTTTAAAAATACATTTTACCAAATTTGACACCAAAAAGGAAGAGAAAAATCTGAATAGTTTATTAAATAAAATAAATTCATAATTAAAACCCTTCTTGCAAAGAAAATCCAGGGTGCAGATATCTTTACTATTGAATTATTTCCAATATTTAACAAAATAAGAAAACACCAATCTTAAACAAATTCATGAAGAGACTAGAATAAAGAAGAACATTTCCCAACTAGTTTCATTCAGCCTGCGTGACCTGGACATGAAACCCTGGTAAGGACACTAAAGTGAGGACTAATTATAGACCAATTTCTCTCAGGAGTATAGGTGAAAAAAATCTTAAAATATTGGCAAAACAAATCCAGCTATATTAAAAAAAATTATAAATCAATACAATGTTTTTATTCCAGAATGTAATTTTTTTTAGTATTCAAAAATCAATCTTGTTCACACATTAACAGAATAAAGGAGAAAAAAATACAACCACCTCAATTAACATGATTCCATTGATAAAATTCAATATGTTCCTGGTAAAAAATGTATAGCAAATCAGGAATTGAAAAAATCTCTTAACCTGATAAAGTAAATCTCCAAAATTTCTACTGTAAAAAATCATACTTAGCTATATAGTGAAAGCTTTATTTTTTTCCATTCAGGTACAAGAATAAGGAATGCTGACACCAGTTTCTGTAAATTATGTAACTGTGGTTCCTAACTAACACAATAGAGTAAGAAAAAAAATAAAATGTATAAAGATTGAAGAGGAAGAAAGAAAATTCTCACTATTTATAATATAATTGCATGTTTAGAAAATCGAAAAGAATGTCTTTAGCAAACTATTAAAATTACTATGTAATTTTAGCAAGGTTGCTAGATGTTATGCAACATACACAAATATCATTTGTATATACAACCAAAATAATGATAAAATGGAATCTTAAATTGATACTATTTATAATAACATTAAAAATATCAAATACTTAGAAGTTAATCTATCAATACATGTGAAAGCCTTTATGTTACAGAGAGCAAACTATTACTGAGGGATATTAAGAAATCTTAAATAAATCGAGGGATATACCATACCTGAGACACCATTCAATATTGTAACAATGTCAGTTCCACCAGGTTAATTTATACATCTAATAAAAAATCAACCATAATCCCAGCAAGGTTTGTGTGTGTGTGTGTGTGTGTGTGTGTGTGTGTGTGTAAATTAACGAGATAATTTTAAAATTCATGAAAATGCAAAGAAGCAAAAATAACCAAGACAATCCTGAAGAAGAAAAGTTAGGAGAATTTAAGCTACTAGATATCAAGTTTTATTATAAAACTCCTGTAATTAAGAAAGTAAACAGCATGGCACTGGCACAAGGACAGACATTAAACCCATGAATCAGAATAGTGAGTCTAAAACCAGACTTCATTTGTGGCAATGAGGCCTCTGAACTGGAGTGTGGAGAAAGGATAATCTTTTCAAAAATTGGTGCTGGGTTATCTACTCATATTAGGCAAAAGTAATACCCTCCATAATACTTTATAGACAAAAATCAATTCCAGGCCACTGTAGACCTAAATTTCACTTTTGGAGGCAAAATAATAAATCTTATGGAAGTAAACATAAGAAAATAGTACTAACTATAAAAGAAAAGATTGATAAATTGGACTTCATTAAAATTAAGAGCTTCTATTCATTGAAAGTCATCATTAGATTAATGAAAAGGCTACCACAGAGGAGGGAAGATATTTGTAATACTCAACAAAAGATTCTTGCATAGAAATACATATGTACGTACATATTCAGACATAGGTATATATATACACTTATATCCCCTCCAGAACATCAAGAAAAAAACAGAAAAACTAATTGTCTTACTCCCTTGACTTAGAATTTCCTTTGCTACATATATACCCGATAGGTGAATACATATGTGTGCCAAAAGATAAATACAAGAGTGTTTGTAGCTGCATTCTTTGTAGTAGCCAAAAAATTGAAATAACTAAATGTCAATCAACAGTGGAATGTGTAAATAATAGAATATTATACAACAATTAAAATAAATGAAATTCTTTTGTATGTGACATGGATGACTCTTACTGTATAATATTTTTTAAAAGGCAGACACAAAAGAGTATATACTATATAATTCCATGTATATAAAATTCAAAAAAGGGCAAAAAAATTTGGTAGTAGAAGTCAGAGAAGTAGGTACTTTAGATGAAGTATGATTTATAGAGTGACAAGGAAGCTTCTGGGGAGAAGCTTTTTTTTCTTGATCTATGGGGCATGTGCATAGGTATATAGGCACTGTAAAAATTTATTAAGCTGTTCACTTATGATCTATAATTTGCCAAATATATATTATGCTTCACTGAAAAGCATAATTTAATAAAACCACTTAACCATTCACATATATATGCATACCTACATGCACAAATAAAGCTTATGAGACTGTCTTGCAAAATTTAACTGTTTATTCACATTAATGGTTATGGCTACTGTAAGAATGGCAATATTTTCTGTGACCTCGCCTTATCAAAGAACCTTGTATAGTTCATTTGTTCCTTACAGCAAACCTCTAAAGTATGTACCACTGTTTTTCTCCACATCAGAGATGAGTAGGAATGAACAGAAATATGGAGAATTTAAGTAATTTATCCAGGATCACAGTCTTAACGTGGTGGAACTAGGATTCAAGTGTGATGAAAAATCATTCAGTCAACTTTTATGAAGCAAGTCCCTGGTTTTTTGAAAGGACTTTCTTACTGAAGTGTCTCTAGATCAATAATACCCCATAACACCCAGTAATCGAAGGATTATGGTTGTTGACCTTTAGCTGAGTTAAAAGCAACAAGTATTTACCGGCTTTATGTTAAGTCCTAAGGCTTGTACCAGATCCCGAGATTTCAAAATGAAATGAGACCATCTTTATCCCCAAATAGCTCACAGATCCGGTAGAGAAAACACATATGTAAACAGACAAAGTTCAAAATCAGTGTGGCAGTTTTAAGACATTGCCGCCAATTGTTTTTGATATTTCTTCCATCGAGAGGCGGCATCTATGCCCTATGCCTTGAATCTGGGTGGGCTCGTGACTGCCTCGGCCACTGGAGCAAAGTGAAGCTGGGTCATAAAAGGCCCCGCAGCTCCTGCCCGCTTCTTTCCCAATCCTTCTCTCTCGGAATGATCTCTCTCGGGAATCGGCCGCCATGCCGCGAGCAGTCCAAACCACATGCGGGTGCTCTCGTTGACGGTCTCAGCTGAGCCCTGCCGAGGGTCACCCCAGGCCAGAAGCCAGGGATGTGAGCAAGAAAAACACACCGCAAGAAATCCTACCGCCCATCTATTCCAGCCCTCCGCCATTCAAGTCACCCCCAGACCTCTGAGTCTTCCTCACTGCGACCCCAGACATCACGGAGCAGAGCCAAGTCATTCTTGCTATGTCTTGTACAAATTCCTGACCTTCAGAATGCACGGGCATAATAAGCAGTTGTTTTTTATTCCTCTAAGTGGTTTGTTTATGCCCCTGAGGGTGGCCGGTTATGCAAGAGTAGATAACTGGCAGAGTCGGTTTCCTCAAAGTTCGCTCCCCATACACCTGCGTCACAATTACCTGGAGTGCCTGTAAAAATAGCACATTTCTGGATCCCTCCTCATGACTCTTGAATCAGAATTTCTGGGAATGGGTTCCAGAAGTTTGAATATTATCCAACCCCTGGGCATTTCTTAAGGTCAATAAGTTTGAGCGTCACTGCCCTGAACCAAACACGCAATCAGCCACGGTGAGAGCAGCTCAGACACTTATTGATCTCTGAGACTGTCTGATTCTCAAACGTCAGTGTGCCTAAAAGGAAAAAACACCCAATTCATGTATTAAGCATGGAAAGTTAAATCTATAGGGAATCCACAGACCCGTAAACAATTTGCACCATAATATATTATAGGGCTCGTGAAAGAGGTGTGTGCAGAGAGCCAGAGAAGAGTGGCTGTTGTCTTCCTGCTGGGTCAGGAAAGTCTTCAGAGAACATGTGACATTATTTGTTCTTCAAGAGAGTAAGACTCAGAAACTCTCTAAGTAGAAGCAGTAGATTTAGTAGAAGCAAGTGAGGTGCAACCAAGCGTAGGTACCACCAAGAGAAGAGACAGAAAAGTGAGGTCATGCGGGGAATTTACACTTTCACCTGAGGGCTATGAGAAGCCTCTGAAGGGTTTAAACTTAGGGAAACTGTGATCAAATTTGTATTTCTCTAAACTTTTCTTTATGGTGACTATGTGAAGGAAAGAATTAGGCAAAACAATAAGAGTCCTACCTTAATAGCTCAGGGCAAGAAAAAACTACACTAGGAGTAGAGGCAAAGAAGACACAGAGAAATGACACATGTCTAGAACACTCCACAATACCTGGTCTCTGACTGAATGAGCAAGGCCAAGCTAAGGTCTATGATGATTTCTAGGTTTCTGTTATAAACTTAAAAAAAAAAAAAGAAGAAGAGATATCCATCCTCTTCTTTTAGGGACCATGAACTCATAAGTAAAAGAGCTAGGTAAACTCAGTCCTCATATTCAAAAATATGAAAAAGTGGAAATTTTGTATTAATACTGAATGATGTTGTTATTCTACACACTACCCCCCAGATACTGTTTTGGAAAATTATCAACACAACTGAAAACAAGGTGTGGTTTTTTGTTTGTTTGTTTTTACCAAGAAGTCTAATGTAGCTCACTTACTTCACAGGAAGAATTTGAAATTAGAGGCAGAAGTAAATATTCTGACTTTGGATGGCTCTATTTAACCATTCATCCAGCTGATGCATTCTGGTCGTCTTGTCATGCAAAGTGGGATGATACTAATGCTGTTATTAAAATCACACAACAACAAGAAAGATATGATGAAATGCATATTGTCCTTGATTGGGCTGTCCATTCGGATAGCTAAAGACAGGATATGTGTGATAATAAAATCTTAAATCTGTGAAAGTAATTGCTTCTGACATCTCCAACTAGGCAGCAGGCTGCCCAAACAGTACTGTTCAGTCACAAATTCTAAGCCTAATGAAGTGAGAAAAACATAGTGTAGACACAAATTAAAATCTACTTACCAAGAATAGTCAGTATTTTTTTTCTTTTTTGCATACACCCGTTTTATCTGAAGAAGAAAATATCCTTTGTGACGAGTCGCCCTTTTATGTTTTAAGTCAACACTGCAGATCTGTTACTAACCACAAGAAATGACCATCCATAATTCCAATCTGTTATTGAAAACTTTTCCTCCTGTAGGACTAGTTTTAGATCCTTTTAATGATTATTGTTCGGCAGGTGAAATACAGTTGTGAGAGAAAAGGACCTGCTAAAATAATGCCATTTATCCCATTGCTTTATTTACTTATTGTTTTTAACTTTTTCTCCAGCACACTCAAAAATTTTGAAGGCCCAATTTCCCTGTCAGCCACAAGACAACTGGTATTGTGTATCTGAAAAAAGTTGAAACTTTAGAATTAAGGATTTCCTGTAACTGAATAGTAATGAAGTACGACGTAAGTAAGTAAAGATTGTGAGCAGTCCCATGAATTCACTTGCCAATGCCCACGTGTCTTGTTTCTGGTGTGAATTGTTTGTGAGTAACCTTGTTAACTTGGAACAAAATAGACAGAAAACCTCCAATAATGTATGACTCAATCCCAAACCTGCCTCACATTCTTTTATATCACCTCTGAGTGAAATAGAAGTTGAAATGCATCTTCTGTGACACAGAACCTTCAATAAGAAAACAAGGCATTACTAAACGTATGACAGCAATAAGTCACCTATCATTCGATGACCAATTATACTTCGGCAGCTCTAATTTAGACTTCTGTGGCACAAATAAGTCTCTCTGGCTTTGAGGAATCAGATGAAATGTCATACAAATAATTCTACCTGCATTAGAGCAAGTAAGGAAGTTCTTTTATAACTATTTTCCAAAATGTGAATGCAAGACTGTATGTGAGGTATGTTTTTCAAATATAAATTTGATCGTTGCATTGGAAGTGAAAAAGATAGCATGATATAAGAAGGGAAAAATGGGTTTGGAGCCAGATGACTTGGATTTAAATTATTGCTTTACCACCTCCTTACTCCGAGAAAGTCAGTTATCTCCTCTGATATCAGTTGTTTCATTTTTAATATGAGATAGTGATGCTGACCCAAACACTACATATAAAAATTAAATGAAGTAATAACATAAATGCATCTGGTACTAACTTGGTTCCTTAAAAATGCTAGTATCAGTACGATAGCCAGATGGGATGCTGGAACAGGAAAAGTACATGAGGTAAAATCTAAGGAAATTTGAATGAAATATAATCTTTATTTAATAGTAATGTCTCTGTATTGGCTCATTGATTTTGACAAACATTCTATATTAATGTCCAATGTTAATAACAAGATAAACTGGGTACAGGGCTTATGGGAACTCTCTATATTGTTTTTGCAACTTTTCTACAAATCTAAGTCTATTCTAAAATAAATTAATTTAAGAAGTTAATATCTACCCCTTTTTTTCCTTTTCAATGTTAATCCGTTAAAGAATAGGTGTTCTTCAAAGTCACTGGTAGTGTTATATAGGTACATTTAGCTCAACTCTACAGAGAAAATATGTCACCCATTGTTCCCCATGAAGACTGAAGGGTCTCTGCCATTTCTCCTAATATGTTAAGAAACGTAGGGGAATTTAAAAAACTAACCAGTCATCAGCATCCATTTCTTTAAGGAGACTTGTCCCTCCAAATAGCTGAAAATTGGATGTGGAATCTTACACAGTCTTTCCTACGCAGTGTGACATCAAAAAGAAACATCTGCATTGTGACAACCACAGAGCTTCTGGAGATCATCTGCCCTGGAGATTATCTTCTGTTCCACACCCTTCCTTGCTTCCATCCCACACTACAAATACTGCTGCCGAAATGTTGGCTGTGTGGCTGCATGCCTCAGTTTTAGTCAGGATCTTCTTCATAACTGTGAAGCTGCAAAGACAGAGGCAGGCTAGAAGTGCATATTGAGCCTCGGGCAAATTATTAAGATCCATGAAGTGCTAATAAGAAGACAAAAACAAAGGACATCGACTAGACGGAGAACTCTATGCTTATATGTGTTTGAGTATTTCTTTGATTAATGTCAAAAGTTATTATGGTACGTAGAATCAAATTTTTAAGAAAACCTACCAGACACAAGGTCTTTTAAAAAATCTTCTAGTTTTACATTCTATGACTTTCCACCAAACATAAAGAAAAGGGAAGTCTTAGTCTGATCATCATGAAAGAAGAGGTCAGTGTAACTTGGCTGAAAATGGGATAATTCCAAAAGAAAGAGCAGGAGTTAACAAATATTTATTGACTATCTACTATGTCTTTGGCATTCTTCTTGCCACGAGAAATGTAAAGCAAGAGGAGCGATGATTTCCGCTTTCAAGGAATTTGCTGTTCATTTGGACATATAGAATAAACACAGTGAATAATACTGCAGAAGAGTTACTGAGTTCTTCCTACTTCTTATTAAACCAAAGGCATGGCGGCTTTATCTCTTTTAACATAACATGCAACAGTCTAGAAATGTAAGTATTATTCTACTCATTTTACACATTAGGAAACTGAGGCTCAGAGAGATGAAGATAATGACTGCAAGTCCAACAGCTAGCAAATTACAGACCTGAATTCAAACTCAAAACTGTGATGCCGAAGCCCACGTTCTTAACCACTCCATCGTGGTACTCCATTTTTAAAAGTCATATTCAAACACTTCTTTGCAAACTTCTAATAGCTTCTCTGAGACAAAAATAAGAATATAGGTATTTTCTGTGACACATCTCAGCAGCAATGAGAGAATATACTCAAAAAGGAAAATATAAACTAACCGGACCCTTGTTAGCCAACCCCTTGAACTGCTCTTGAAAGTGACCTGGTAATGAATGTCAGTTCTGCAGCTGTGTGGTATAGGAGTCTTGCAGCGACTGCCCCAGTGAGCTGGTAACAGGAGCCCAGCAGACTTGAAACTGCTGTGGCATTCAGGCTCCTCAACTATTCCGCACATTCCTGAAGTGTTACCATGATAAAGTGTTCACTGATGCACAGATAACAGCAAAGCCAGCAAGGGGGAAACATGACTTTTAGAATAACGTTTCAAGGTCAAATGTTACCCAACTGTGCAGGACCATGTTCAACTCTTGGATTATGAAAATGCAGACCCAGTTTCTCAAGGTCTCTGGGATAAAGTTCAAATTAGGCTGTTCAAGAGAGGGCTCTTATCAGTGTTATGAGCAGCTTTCTCCAGGATTTCGCTAGCTCACTTGATAACATAAGGCAGGAGGAATTTTCCAGCAATAGACCCAGGGACCAATAGAAACAGTGACTAGCTAAGAGCTGTGCTCTGTTCTGATACAGATTTAACAGTTTACATTTATCCCAGGAAGCTCTTCTCCAAGGAGGTTAGAGTATACAATTGCCTCTGGGACTCACTCCAAACCCACTGGGGAATCCCCTGAAGTGCCTCACAACCCCTGTCCTCTCTGACGCTTAATATAGAATAAAGAAGGCACCAGGTGGTACTCCCTGAAGGAACTTTGCTCAGAGTAATGAATGGGTGTGGTCAAACAGTATTTATGAAGACTTTATATGTGCTCTTTAACAAGTGAACTTCCTGTGGACTGGGGCCAATCTGAATATAGCTGGGGAGCTGCTATCCATTTCGGCATCTCCTTGCCAGGAGTCTGCACTCTTACAGTGCACTGGAGTAACATGTTGAGAAATTAAATTATATTTTGCTTATCTTTGTATTTTTTTTCCTCCCCACCCCACTACCTCAGCCAGGCCCTCTGTGCTGCTGGCCTAGAGGTGGTTTTTGTTTCAGACATTGCCTGAAAACATCCCTGTCCCCTTCCTGACTCTTGCTCTCAGAAAGCCTGGATTCCTTAAGGAGATTAAGCTAAGGGTCATGGAAGGGCGAGGAAAGAAGTGGTTGCCTTGGGTGGGAAAAGTGGGAAGCCACAGTGGAAAGCAGGATGTTGTTCTTGAATAGGAATCGAATGGAGGGTCCTGTTGGTGGCGAGCGCACAGGCTTCACTTTCTGGCTGCACTTGGAAAGGGAGCAAAACTTTCAAGAGACATGATTGCCTGGTGAATCTAGAAGGCTGGATCCTAGGAAGTGGCGTTCAGCTCAGGCAAACACCATCACAGCCTACTTGACACGGGGACAGCAGAGCCATCCACATTCAAGGACCAGTAAGACACAGACAATGGAATCTCGGCAGCAGGCGTGAGACCTTTTCCAATCCTTTCGGCTATCATTTAATTTTTCAATGACCCTAAAGTCCCAAAATGACTGAGATAGAATCTTCTGCCAAATTAGAAGGACGATTCACTTAACTTGATTTAGAAACATGTGACTGTTCTCTCCACACCAGCTCCATCAATAATTTGAGTTTCAATACTCTCCCGGTTCTACTCTCTGCCCTTTCCCCACATTACCTCTGCCTTCCTGAACCCACCCCAGTTCTTCTACCTTTCCCCTGACACACACACACACACACACACACACACACACACACACACACACACAGTCACACATAGATATGCCTATACCATTTTTGCTTGCAGTTGACAGAGAGATTTTTAATTTCCAATAAAAGGGAATAGTCGCTCATAACTTCAATGTGAAAACCATAAAGATTTATCTTCACTTAAATATGTAGCTAGAAATGCCAAATAATTTGCCAATTCATTACCTTCTGAAGAGTATCCCGGAAAATTTGAGCTGAAATTAACTGAAACTTTTGCCAAAAGGAACATTTGAATTTTGCTTTATTGAGCTATTAAACTAATATATTCTCTTCTTTAAAGTTTCTGCTGTGGTATGTTAGATTCAAAGCAATCTTCCAATTGTTTTACCATTAGCTTGAAGCAAAGGAAAATGAAAAGCATGACAAGGCATAAAATTGGCCTTAGCAATATCTAAGCTTGGTTCAGCCGTGACCATTATCCTCAATGCTCTCACAGTCTGAGCAAAACAGCCATAAAATTGGGTTATTGTTTTTAATTTTACAACCCATGATTTATTTTGTTTAACATCAGTGACAGCCCACGATCCCAGTAAGTGTCTTCAGTTAGGAAATGCAGGCAGGAAATCAAGGCCTCGAAGTCATTAGTTGTAGCATGGACTCACCTCATTTATCTTCCAGTATAACCACCAGAATGTGATCTATGTGATTCCTATTGCATAAATTAACAATGGCAATTTTGAAATAAGAATAGCTCGTGGAATGAAACAGATCTCACCTGGCTAGCTTAAACCTCCCTGGCTCTCTGACTATAGACCCTGGACAGCTAGAACCTATGTTCTATATTTTAAATTCAAGGCCTCCCCCAACGTTTTTCAAATAAGAAGGTAAAACAGATTACCAGTTAGAAGTACAAGTTTTGTAATCAGGAAGACCTGACCTTTAATAGCTGTGTGACCTACAATCAATCTATTTAACTATTTGAACCTCAACTTCCTTATCCAAAAAATGGGAATAATACTATTATATGCACCACAGTGTTGTTAGGAAGAATGAATGAGACAATGCATACAAATTACTTAGCAAAGTACTGGACACGGCACTCCCTCAGTAAATGAGTGAATGAACCCCTAACTTTTTGATAATGTCAAATTAACTGGCTCTTTAATAAAAGGACATTTCCTTTCCACATTGCAATGCTAGTGTGTCTTGGTATCATATAAGATCGTGACCTAAACATGTCACAAATAAGTATGTTATTCTGAATTTGTTCTAAGTAAATGAAGAAGAAATGTATAGATATCATTTATTCATCTTTATATCCCATGTTACTTATCTACCAGTGTATAACAAATCACCCTGATACTTACTGACTTAAAACAACAATTTTCATTTAATCAATTTTCGTGGTTCCTCTGGGTCAGGAGTTCAGAAGTGGCTCAGTTGGGTGGTAATGGATCAAAGTTTCTCATGAGGTTGGAGTCAGAGTTCAGCTGGGACTGTAGTCACCCAAAAGAAACTGAGAAATTGTCTTCAATGTGGTTTTCATAGGTGACGATTTGGTATTGGTAAGTTGAGGCCTCCCCATGTGGGCCTCTCCACAGGGCTGCTTGAGTGCCCTTACATATGCCAGCTGGCTTCCCTCAGAGCTGCAATGCCTTCTACGACCTGACCATAAGATGCACGCCATCATTTCTGCCATAATTTGTTGGCCACACAGACCAACACTGATTCAGTGTAGGAGAGGGGGACTGAATACCAGAAGATGCGGATCATTAGGGACCTCCTTGGAGGCTAGCTACCATAGCTACCATCCTCTCTGACTCCCACACGCACACACTCACCCCAGCCCAAGGCCACCAAAATTCTCATCCCATTACAGTATCAGTTCACATTTAAAGTCCAGGATCTTAATGTTTAGATGAAGTCCAGGTACAAATGAGGATCATCAGCTGTGGTTCTTCAAGTAATATTCTCTCAAGCGGAGTTTCTCTTAGTCTAAAGACCTATGAACTAAGGAGACATATTATCTGCCCCAAACACACCAAATATAAAATGGTAGGACAGGCGCAGGATAACCACTATAGACACTGTCATTCTAAAATGGGGAAAACAAGAGGCATATGCAGTCATTGATCCATAGCAGTTCTGAAATATAGCTGAGCATGTATCGCCAACTCCTTGATTAGAGTTTAGTCCTATTCCTGCTGAGTAATGATTTTCCATGATTGCTGGCTACTCTTTCTGGGCTCCCTATTTTTGTTATAACATCACCCTGCTTCAAGATACCAAATTCTACAGTTGTATAACAAATCACTCCAAAATTTAGCACCTTAAAAAATAATGATTATTAATTATGTCTCATGGTTTCCCTAGGTCATGAATTCCAGAGCAGCCTAATTGGGCAGTCATTACTCAGAATCATCCATAAGCTTGCAACCAGATGTTGGCTGTTACAAGAACATGAAAGCTTGACCAGGGCTGGAGGATCTATTTCCAGAGTAGTTAAGTCACATGACTGGCATGTGGGCCTCTACACAGAACTGCTTGTGGCTGGCTTTTCCCAGATTACTGAGTGATCCAGGAGAGCAAGTATATTATATAAGTTTGTCTTGAAAGTCACGTCTTCGTCCGTTTGGGGTTGCTATAACAGAATGCCTGAGGCTGGTTATTATAATGTATAAAGGAAAGAGGTTTATTTAGCTCACAGTTCTTCAGGCTATATAAGAAGCATGATGCTGATGTCTGCTCAGCTTCAGATGAGGTTTTCTTCTGCTCCATCAAAATATGGTGGCAAAGGGCAAAGGAGAAGCAGGCACTTGCAAAAAGAAAGCCAAACAGGAAGAGGGACCTTACTTTATAACAGCCTGCTCTCTTGAGCTCTAATCCATTCCTGCCAGAACTAATCCAGTCTCAGGAGAGTCAGAACTCACTACCATGAGATCAGCACCAAGCTCTTCATGAGGGATCTACGCCCTTATCCAAACTCCTCCCAAACTGCCACATGAGGAATCAAATTTCAACATGAGTTTTGGTGGGGACAACAAACCACATCTAAACCATAGCAGTTACACACGATCCTTCCCACTATATTTAATTTGTCCCACAGGCCAGGCCTCATTCACTTGAAAGAGATTGCAGAAGGGCATGAATACTGATGATCAGCAGAAGCTGACTACCACTGTCCCTTCCTAAAAGAGAAACTTTAGTAAAGCCTTTTCCCTAAAATGAATTATAACTATACATTTATAAACAGGCCCATTAACAAATCAAATTTCTATGTACAATCCCTAGCAACTTTATACCAGGAAAGGACTTTTTGCCCCTAACCATATTAAAGCACTTTGAAGAAAGGTAGGCTACAAGTCTATGTCTCAGGGAAGGTTGGCCACCCAGTCAGGAGTCACAGGCTGATATCAACTTGGAAATTCATCAGAGTTTGGGTCTATTAGCCCTCAAGATAAAGAAATTAAATTCATCAGCTCATTAAGAATTAATTCATCTTTCAAGGGTGGATTTACATTAACCAAGTTCACAGAGACTGATGTATAGAAAATCACAATACCAAGTTGTTTATCCAAAATGTGGCCCCAAGCTCTAACAGAATGGTTATCTGTGTGTGCTATTTATGGTCAATCCCATGGATATATCTACATGGGGAGTCAAGGTATTCCTTGAAGAAATGATATTATTTGTTGAGCATGGAATCACATAAAGCAAGGGAATTCAGCTGGACCAACTGTCATTAACCTCTCAGAGCTGTATACTCTGATTTCTCCACTTATAGGCATAGACCCGCAAGAAACTCAATTCAAGGTCAGGTTGCCCTGCACAGTGTATGGATAAACAGCAATGCTACCTGCCCCTGTTCCTCAACCTTTGCAATGTTTCCATGGATGATCAACAACCATTACTTTCTTTCTTTACATCTATTACCTTTTATCATATTCCAGACAAATCTGTAGCCATATAGTCGCTTGAAGACAGGGGATTCACAATGCTTTTTGTTTGTTCCCCCCACCCCACCCTGGACCTCAGCATACCTGAGAGGAATGACATATTACCACCAGTAACTTGGCTAAATGATAGTAGTGAATCTAGGTAAGGGTGGGGCAGGGGTGATTTGAAAAACCAAGGCGATTCTATTATGATCATCATTAGGAGAAAAGCCCACAACTGCCACTATTTTAAGAATTATAGTATAAGGTGAATTTGCATATTTCTAATGTGATTCATTAAATGTGTTTACAGTTTAACTCTCAGAATTATTTTCCTATGTTCAAGTTTTAATAAGGTATATCATTTTTGCCTCCAAATCCTGCCTCCGTGCTCTCATTTTTGGCTTGAGCTTAGATACAGCCACATATTTTCTTCCATAGGACTGGATTACGTAATGGTTGGGTGTGCTGCCTTTAGAGGCAGAAATCAGCAAATTGGCCCTGTCTCAGAAACTTCTGCTTATCCATTTCGCTGAATGGCTGATACATAACCACTTACACTCAGGGCTCTTTTGTGAGCTTGCTCCTCCCATCTATAATTCAATCGCTTTGTGGTCTTGGGAACTTCTTTATTTTGCTACTGCCTTTTCTGCTAGAAATCAGACCAGCCACAGTCCTATCCTCAGTTTCTAACCTGAGTTTGAAGCCATCTAATACTTTATGTTTTCTGGAGTTTCCATTCATCACACTTGGCATCTCTTTCTGCTTCCCAACTGAAAGTCAAATATAAGCTCTCCCTGGCCTTATACATTTATGCAAGTTCTGGTATCTCTCAAGCATTCAATGTAATTTGTGTGAAATTGTGAAATTGCAGTAAATTTACCTTAACACTTTTCTCTCTCTCTCTCTCTCTCTCTCTCTCTCTCTCTCTCTCTCTCTCTCTCTCTCTCTCTCTCCCCCCTTTTAAACAATTTTAAATGTGCAACCTTTAAAATAAATGTATATATTACTGTCATTATTTGGTCTCTACACATTTGTAATATATCGAATTTTTTCTCTCTGAAATAATGCTCTCCTATTTTGAATAGCAACAAAAATAGCAGTTTACAATTACAGCTGACTCTTGAACATCATGAATTTGAACTGCACAGGTCTGTTTATAGGTGGATTTTCTTCCACCTCTGCCACTCCTGAGACAGCAAGACTAACCCCTCCTCTTCCTCAGCCTACTCAACATGAAGACAATGAGGATGAAGACCTTTATGATGATCCACTTCTACTTAATAAATAGTAAATGTATTTTTCTTATGATTTTCTTAATAACATTCTTTTCTCTAGCTTACTTTCCTGTAAGAATATAGTACATATATAATGCATATAACATGAAAATATGGGTTAATTTACTAATTATGCTATATTAATAGATGAGGCTTCTGGGCAACTGTAGGCTATACTATTACATAATATTTAAGCAGTAGCTAAGTTTTTGGGAATTCTAAAATTATATATGGATTTTCGACTGTGCTGAGGATAGGTACTCCTAACCCCTGCATTATTGAAGGGTCAACTGTGGATAAAGACAAAGGCCACAGAAACTATGAAAGTTACATAAGTTGCCCTAAAATCCATTAATAGGGAACTTAGCATTTTAGACTACTACATGTTGTTTCATTAGGAAATGCCAAACATGATTACTAATTTATGTGTTTATTTTAATTCTTCCTAAATTTAAGATGTATTTCAAGGCACCTCTACAGAAATATTAATATTAAATCCTGCTCTCATTACCAGTACAGGGTGAGGTGCTTACCTCAAGGAACTGCTCAGGGAGTGCATCTGCATATTGCCAAGTAGCATAATAAGATCACTTACCAGGGAATGTTAATACTGTTTTAAGTAAATGTGTAGAGTTCACACTGAATGTCTGTCCAGTTGTCATCCACACAATTGTGAAACTCTCCTGGGCAGAAATTAGCTGTGTATTCACACCTCCCCACTTGCCCAGCTGCTAAGATGGGCTCAGGACAATCTAATGTGGCAGCATGTCACAGTATCACAACCAGAAAGGTCAACGTAGTTGTGCAAAACAGATTTGATGTTAAGACCTGCTGTACACTGACTCAGTGGAAATTTCCCAAGGACTGGAAAAATACTCCACAGTACCACCAATTGTCAAGAATAGTGGTGTCTTTTGTGTTAAATGACTTATATAAAAAGTCCATAAAGCAATAAAATGTTAAAATTCAGCTAGCCCACTTCATAGATTTCCCAGTCCATTACAATGAGAACGTCTTGTGGCAATCTGAGGCTAAAGTTGCATGATGGGCTTTCATCCAGCATAAATGCTGGATTTCATTTATTCTCAGTCTCAGTCAAATGTCCAATTTGCACAAAGTCCAAATTACAAGAGCACTGTCAACCCACTTATTAATGCAAGAGCATTTCATGACCTTCCCTCCACACCACCACCAAATCTCTTGGATTTTTCATGGGATTTCTAGGCAGATCAGGAGTTCCTGAGTCTTTAGGACAATTGTGCTGCTGCTTCCCTCTGAGAGAGCACTACCAGTCCTTGATGGTGGCTACCCACAGCACTCAGGGGCAGAGCTGTGTCCCTGGTGGCGGTGGAGGGAAGCCATGTGTGGGTGGTGGCGGGTGGGATTTGTATGTGATATGTGTATGTGTGTGTCTGGGGTGCAGAGGTAGTGGGGAAATCATGTGGTTCCCTGTCCCCAAACCCCCTAGCTGCATCACATCTGCCCCTTGAGCCCCTGTGACTTGGGTGAAACTGCCACTGCTCCTTTCTCATGAATGCTCCAGCCCAGCCCCTCACATCCAGCTGGGGAGGAATGTGATGACATTTCTCTAACCCTCTAGGTTGGCATTCCCTTGCCTCCCTCTCAGGTGGCCCTGCACTCCTCCCCACCACCCAATCGCTCACTAGTCCTTTAGCCAAAGAACAAAGGCCTCCAAATACATCAATAAATACAATCAACAGGGCTCAGGAAAGGGGTGACTCAACACCAGAGGTAGGTTCTAGCCAAGCTAGGACCTTGTGTTACATCAATCTCTCCGTTAATAAAATAATTTAATTCTTCAATAAATAATGTTGAGCTCTTAACATGTGCTCAACAATGAACTGTAAACTGGGGATGAAATCATAAATAAGATAAATGAGGGGTGCCTGTGGGCACTGAACCTAGTTTAAAGAAAGATACACACAAGAAATAGGTAATTACGATGCCACGCTGTATGCACTCTGCTGGAGAAGAAGGGGTCCAAACGGAGCTCAGTGCAAAGAAAACTCTAACAGGGGCCTCAGCAGAGGCTTCCTGGGAAAGGGGATATACAGGCAGAAATCTGATTGGCCCACAAAGATGTAGGAGAAGGACTCAGGGAGGAGACCCAGCATGTACATGAATGCCTGGAACAGTGAAGAGTGAAAAGCCTAAACAAATTATAATCAATCCAGAGAAGACAGAGTAAGAGGAGAATACAAGAGATTAAACCTAGATAAGACAAAAGAAACTAGGTCAGTTTTCCTCAAAACGTGGTCCAAGGACCACCTGAAACACAATGATCCACTATAAGTGTTTAAAAATAAAAACAAAAATGCTTTTAGCTCCTATCCTTTTGACTCATTCCCTTTGAACCAGGGGCACAGGGATCTCCAGCCAGTTCTTGCTGGAATAAAGTTTGAGAACCGCTGGACTAAATCAAGCACAGCTAGATGAGCCACTCTTAAGAGCTTGGGTTTATTCCTAACATGAAAGGAAAACCATGTTAGGCAATGCAGGGACGTGATTAAGATGTGTTTTTGAAAGCTCACTGTAACAGCAACTCAGAAAATGGGCAAATTGAGCAATCGAGAGATCTCTCTGCCCATTTTTTAGCTGTGATCTTTAGGTTGAAGTCCAAGATTTCAGCTTATTTAAATATAAGGATTACCAAATTACATGCCAACTAAAACCCTATCCAGACACGTCCTCAGTTTATGTCAGCCTGCTTCAGAGTGACCAAGTGTCCCATTTGCCCAGAGCTGAGGCATTCCCTAGGATATGGGACTTCAGTGCTAAAACTAGGAAAGTCCCAGGCAAACTGAGACGTGTTGGTCATGCTATAATTACCAAAATAATCCATCAGTTTACATACAGTTCTCAATACAGTACTTTAAAAAAAAAAATTCTAAGATTAAAAGAGTTTTTTTGAAAGTGGAAAAAAGGGTATGAAAGAGAGCAGAATTAAAACAATCATTTGTAGTTTAAAAAAAAAATCCCAAGCACACTGTTGCTTGAATGCAAATTTAAAACAGACACAAAAATTCTGGCAGTGCCTTTTAATTTATAAGGGCAGAGGCTCTCAAGCATGGTGTTGCAATCAGTGGAGGGGCGTGTTGCAAGGAAATTGTTTTTTACTACTCATAATTAAAGGACTGAGTTTGTAAATGATTTACTCTTGAAAATACAGAAAATCAAGGTTAACTTACTTGCATTCTGTTATACTTTCTTCAGCAGGAGAGAAAGCGGTGGAGTTACAGCAAATCTGCCTAGAATAACCAAAAGCCTAAACTGGCTCAGAGATTTGCACTGGACAAAAAGATATCCATCATTCCTACATGGAGGAAAACAGATTGAGAAATACTACTGGAATAGTAACTTTACAAGTCAGTGTGTTATTTTACCAGACTCAAAAAAGGAAGGGAAGAAGAGGAGAGAGAGAGAAATTTAAAATACTCTAAATGTCCAGCTGTTATACCAGCATAGTTATAAACCTCAATATTAGGACCCCAGTTGGTGCTAAGTGGTACCAGAATAGAGCAATTTAAGAGCACTTCGGCACTTATTTTACCAGGTAATGGTAGCAGTATTAATATATCAAACCTGTAAATTCATGGATACTGCTGCTTAAGGTTAAATATAAAAATAAGAAATTTTAAGATATCTAGTAAATAATAGTGTAGGTAGTAGAAAGCAAAAATGTGTAAAACTGGTAGGGGAATGACTCAAAAATGGGATATACTATACTTATCTAAGTGATAGCAGAAAAAAAAATTCCTCCTCTTTTTCTTTTCAAGGTGAAGAGGAACAAAAATTTCACATTTCAAAGTTGAGTCCCTCAACTTGTTGAACGTATAGAAACTTCAGCTCTGTCTCACAGCTCATATATTTCCACCATTTTAAAGTTGTTATATGAATTCTGAGTTAGATATTTCCAAAGCAACTGTCCAATTAAAAGAAGAACAGATCAAAACAGAAGAAGCAAGATAACTGAACAACAGAAAATTTTAATTGTGATTTTAGCATCAATCATTGGAATCTAATATTTCCAGCATATACTATATCATGATCATAATATATTAGCAGCTCAGATTTTTAACTTGTAAAATTAGTGGATATTACCCATCTAAGTAGGGCAAGAAAATAAAATCTTTTAAGTCAAAGGAAAAAATGATTCAAAAATTATAGTGCTTTGACTATTGTATACACAGATCATCTCTTTCATGGGTGTTAAAACACAGAATTTGTTTGGACAATAAAACCTATGGATTTGTTAACAACTACAATTTAAAATCATGCCTGATATTTCTCCAAATATCTTATAACATTTTCCAAAACTCTATTGTAAAGCTCCATAATGCAGAAAATAAGCTTTAAAATTTCTGCTGTCAGATTATATTTTCGCTCCTTTACAATCTAATTATTTATCATGAGACCACATTTTCAGTTGAACTCTCTGCTTTATGATTTTTATGGTTGAATAAGTGCAGTTCTCTTGGATTTGAGCAAAATATATCATACTGGAGTTTGGTGCTAAAAAATGTATTTTCTTAAGTTAACAGGATTTTTCTTCCTGGAGAAGGTACCATTTCTTAAATAGAATAATATAAAATAAAATAAAATAAAAACATAGGCATTGCAATTCAACCGTGGGTTTGTTCTCTGACTGGTCCTGTATGCTATCATCAGTTTCAGAAATCATGTTTTCATGATCTATAGAAAGTCAGCAGTTAAACAGTGATTCTGAATCCCTTATTAGTCAATGTACCTCTCCTAAATTGAAAACCTTCTTTTTGTTACATACAGATTCTAATTTTTCAATGAAATTGCCCAAATTTCAATGTTCCTATGGAGTAAGAATGCTTTCAATGTCCAGATAATGACAGAGAAGGCTCTGAAAGTGTCCTTGGGTGTCAGATTTTATACAGACATCTGTACCATAAATAAGACCTCCCAAAATACTCTTATTTCCAGTAACTAAAACAGTCTATCTTTTTCTAGAAAAGCATAATATGACATAGTAGTAATGACACAAAGTGCTAGAAGCAGATACTTTGGTTTGAATTCCTTTCCTTCCACATACTTGCTGGTGACCTTGAGCTGTTTACTTAATAGCTCTTATTTTCCTCATCTGTAGAATAAGAATTATAAGGTTGTTATGCCTCTTAAGGTTGTTATGAGGATTAAGGAGTTAATGCTTATAAAGTACATTAAAAAGTGTCTATCACATAGTTGTAAATTAACTTTCATCATAATCACTAGCCCATCACTCACCACGCACGTGCAAGCTACTGAGGACTATCTGGAGTCTCTATCTTCAAAGACCCATTTCCTTAAAAACAGACTGGAAAATGCTAACAGGTTTTCACTCAGGCAGACCATGGGCACCAACAGTTTCATAATTGGATGATAAGACCTTGGAGTCTTTCTTAACTTTGACATTAAATTAACAGGAGTGCTGTTAAAGGAAAGTGAAAGGGTTTCTTCTTGTTCTATTTTCCTACACCTAACCATTCTTAGACTCACATCACCAGTACTGTACTCTTAAGTAAGATTAGTTATCTTTGAGAGGCAAGAATAAGGTACTCAGAAAGTCCTCAGAAACCAGATTGAAGATTATAGAAACCAAACTGCAACCATTTCTCAGGAACAAGCAGATCCACATTAGCCAAGCTCTCAGAGATGAGTGCATGAAAACCAGAGGGACTAAAAGGATTGAAATATTAGAGAATTTATTAATATAATCCACAATATCAATAAACTGAGGATGATATGTAGAAAGACCTCAAATTCAATTTATGTAGCTCTGGACTGTATACTTCTTGATGAGCCATTATTTTATAGTACATGACGATAAAAATAGCTAATTTTGAAGATAACTATACAAGAGCAAACAACAGACTAATGGCCAATGAACATATGAAAAAATGCTCAACATCTCTAATCCTCAGGGAAATGCAAATCAAAACCACAATGAGATATCACTTAGCTCCAGTGAGAATGGCTTTTATCAAAAAGTTCCAAAACAATAAATGTTGGCATGGATGCGGAAAGATAGGAACACTCATACACTGCTGGAAAGACTGCAAACTAGTACAACCTCTGTGGAAAGTAATATGGAGATACCTCAAAGAGCTGCAAGTAGAACTACCATTTGATCCAGCAATCCCATTACCGAACATCTACTCAAAGGAAAAAAAAAGACATTCTATAAAAAAGACAACTGCACTATAATGTTTATGGCAGCACAATTCACAATTGCAAAGATGTGGAAACAACCTAAGTGCCCATCAATACATGAGTGGATTAATAAAATGTGGTATATGCATACCATGGAGTTCTACTCAGCCACAAAAATCAACGGTGATCTCGTACCTCTTGTATTATCCTGGATGGAGCTGGAGCCCATTCTAGTGAGTGAAGTATCACAAGAATGGAAAAACAAGCGCCACATGTACTCACCAGCAAATTGGTATTAACTGATCAACACTTATATGCACATATAGTAGTAACATTCATCAGGTGTCGGGAAGGTGGGAGTGGGGAGGAGAGGATGGTTATATTCACACCTAATAGGTGCAGTGCGCACCGTCTGGGGGATGGACACACTTGAAGCTCTGACTCCTGTTGGGCAAAGGCAATATATGTAACCCAAACATTTGTACCCCCATACGATGCTGAAATTTTTTTAAAAAGTAAAAAAAAAGAGAGAGAGAGAGAGAAAGAGAGAAAACATATGGAAGTTTATTTAAATAAAATAGTATTTAAAAATATTTAATAAAATTTTGTATGGTATTATTAGACTTTTATGAAAGTATCATCAGTACTAAGCACATATTTAGCACTTTGTGCTATGAAGTGAATTGTTCCCACAAACATCTATTTTCTCTATTTTTTCTTTATCTACAAAGGTTGTCATACTTTTCAGAATCTTACAATTATAATAGTAAGGATCTCTCAGTGTTTTCACCAGAGACAGTGTCCAAGATTGGCATTCTCCACGCTGCATTCTAAGGTTAGCAGAACATATATTGTAACACGTTCTCATGGCTTTTGGCCCCTTTATTGTAGTATGAAGAAAGAAAATACTCTTTTCACACCAGTGACCTTTGAAATGAGGACTATTGCTCCAAGGGGCTTTTCCTACTTTGTGAAAAGTTTAAATAAAGGGGGGAAAAGTTCTCATACATTCCACATTGACACAACAATAGAAATAAAAATAATTCTATCCTGTCAGGGCATTTTAGTCTCCAGCCTTTGATTCAGTTTAAACCTGGTCTTGGTGCCAAGAGATTTCAGGCTTCAGTGGAAGGGAAGAGATTAGAGCCCATCATTGGTTCTGGGCAATCCGGGTAATCTTGGATGAGCTCCAAAGAATTCAATGAGCTCTAGGATTGAAATATAGGATTATGCAAGCAATATTTTTGTTTAAAAGCCACTTTTTAAAAATTAATTCTATAAATCGCCTTTTTATTTTTTAGAAACATTCCAGATTGTGCAACGAAAGTGCTAGCTAGCTACAAACTGACATTCCCATCACAGCAACGTGTTGCCTACATTTTCCTCCGAAAATGAAGACATTAAAGCTGCAATGATACTTATAAATTATCCAGGGAAAACAGACAAAAACTGTGCTTTGTCCTCAATTAGCTAAATAATTCAAAATAAAGACTCACTTTCACCTGAAGTAATTGGGATAATTAGAGCTTAAAATAGGTTTTGGCTTCAATTATCTAGATAATCTACTTGTGTGTTTACTTAGTCCAAAATTAGAAGCTTAAAAATAAATCAACTTTCAGGAGAAGACTAAACGACTTTGTAAACTCACTTACAGGAGAGTTTGATTTTAAAATGACCTCTTTGGGTGGGCTATTTGTAAGTATACTTAATAAACATTGATCTTATTTACTTGAGATTTGTACTTTGAAACTGAGTAATATTAATAAATTCAAAAGTGTCTTCCCAACCTGCCTATCACTAATCCACTTCCTCACCAAGCATTAGGAGTTGGATAATTTCCTCCCTGCCCTCTCTCTCTCTTACACACACACATAGAGGCACAGAGTGTACCCTGGTGTTGCTGCCCACATTACTTTCAAACTCAGGGAAATACTAACAAAAATCTGCAGTGTGTAGGACTATGAGACTATTTTGTCTGTACATTAGAATCATTTGGGAAGCTAATGCTTAGACCACACTAAACACCAATTAAATCAAAGTCTTTATGACTGATACCCAGGCATCCTTTTTACAAAACTCCCCAGGGGAATCCAATATACAGCCACAGTTGAGACCCACTATTTTAGCAGTTCAATGATTTTTCCACAGAATAATCTGGAAAAGACATATCAAAAGTACCTACTTGTTCTTCTCACCCGCACTCCTAGATTTTCCCCTTTGGTTGCTTTATGTCACAGTGTGGCTTTAACTGAATTCAATCATTCTGGGTGCAGAAAACTCAGGTCCTATATCATTTCCTCTGTTTTCATTTACTTATTCAGTTGAGAAATATTTTCTAAATACCTACTACATAAGTCTAGGCATGTGTGTGTGTGTGTGTGTGTGTGTGTGTGTGTGTGTGTGTGTGTGTTGGGAGCGGGCCAGGGATGGGAATCGTGGCACGTGAGGCTGGAGAAGAAAGCAGGAGAAAGAGTACTCCATGCATCTATGATAAATTGGGCCTAGAATTGGCCCATGATATTACTATGAAAATTGATCACATGTTTTACAAACTCCTGTGACCGTTAAGAAACTGAACTTTTGTTGACTATCATCCAGATGAATATTTTGGAATAAATTTCATTTTTAAATTAATTTTTGCATGTGTGTGTGAAATTATGCGACTAGTGTGAAAAGCAAAGATGGGGGACAGAGAAACCTGACCATGAAAAATCAGGTGGTTCTTCTGAATTTAAAATTTCAAATGAATTAGAAGGTAGAAAGTACGATAGAAAATCACCTCTTTTTAGAGTCTGCATGTTCAGCGAACTGCCTAGTCCTGTATCAAAAGTTATTATCGTAAATCACACAGAAGACATAGATAGTATCCCCAACATAAAGGAGACATACATATGGGTAGCTAGACTACACTATCTAAAATTCCCTGATGTGCTACATGAGATATCATCTCACTCATGATCTTACTTATATTTAGACTAACCTCGCCCATCTCCTGGTGTGTAAATGCCAGCCTGCTCAAATGCCCGTTCCTCCAGCAAGTTTCCTCTTTCCTGCCCTGTCACACATGCTGACGGGCGACCAGCATCCATTTGTGTGTATCTATTTCTGCCTCTTACAAGAATAATATATGCATGTGCTTTATTCTTGCTTTAGGGTTGGATCTGTATCTCCCTTTTAAAAATAGACTTTATTAAGGGCCTGGTACCATTCATTATATATCATCTCATTTAATCCTGACAACAGCTAGTACTGTAACTTAGAAGCTATTATCCAAATATTCAGATGAGGAAATGGAAGCCCAAAAGGTTAAATGACTTCCTCAAGATTGTACAACTGTCAAGTATACTAAGCAGCAAAGTCAAGCTTAGAAAAAGCCTCTCTCATCCCAACTACTGTGCACTCCTTGTCTCTCTTACTGAAAGAGTCCAGAATCAATTTTGTAGAGAATAGGTACACAGTAAGTGTATTTAATAAACAGCTTCTATCTTGCTTTTGCTATAATTATGTGAATGTATGTCTAAATATGCATAAACACACCCATACATTTGTAGCTTTATATGGTGCAGACAATTCCCAAAACATACAGATGTTCCAAATGTTTAACTGTAAGTCAATTGTTTGAGATGCAAATTACTTTTTCTACAGAAACAATATCATACAAAGAAGGTAAGATATCACATATACTACTAAATCCCTACTGAATACACAAAGTGTCACAATGCAGGTAGCCACCCGCTCACAATGTTTTATTTGAGCATATATTCCTAGTTTTGTTTTCTGAGTCAGGAGCTGGGATTTACCATTGTCTGACCATGCCAGCTTAGGGGATGTGAGGATAAGAACTTTTCTAGGTGTGTAGATGCTCCAGGTATATTACAGATCATAAGTATATGCTAACAAAGACCATGAAAACATGGCACATGATTCATATGACACATGGCACCTGCCATGTAAGCTCTAGAAGAGCAGAGATTCTTGTTTTGTTCATTGATGTATCTTAAATCTCTAGAACAGTACATGGCACATAGTAGGCACTTAATAAATATTTTTAAATAAGAAAAATGAACACTTTGTGGATCTCGTTAGCAGTTTCTTTCCTTTTTACATCACCAGAAAAGAAACTGTACCAAAACACTAGGTGTCATAATTTCAAATGAAGTATAATATGAAAAAGACAGGCACAGTGGTTCGCACCTATAGTCCCAGCTACTTCAGAGGCTGAGGCAGTAGCCTTCTGGGCTGAGGCCCAGAAGTTTGAGGTCAGCCTGAGCAATAAAATGAGACCCGTCTCTAAAAAAGTAAATAAATAAAAATAAAAGAGTTATCTTTCTAGCTCATACTAGATAGAATACAAGAGGCATTATACATTTGGCCCGACAGTGTTTGGACCAACTTACAGCCATACATAATCTTGGACTCCACGGTTTAGGGAAGAATGGATAGGAGATGAAATTTTAAAAGAGACCCCTTAATGTGGGTACAAGAATGGAAAATTACACCCAGAAAACAAAAGTTCTTTAAAAGGAGATTATTTGATCTAGTTGAGAGCAGACCTAGTACAAGCAATGAGTCTATGAATCATTTGTACACAGAGGTGGCTAATGACATGAGCTTTGTCTCCCCTGGAAAGAACACAGAGTTTTAGACTGAAGTTACCAAATGAGAATAGAAAAGATTGATTAAAGTTGGATCGAAAGATGCATTTGGGAATAGAAAGTATGATCTTACAGATATGTGGGTTACCAAGGTAAACTGTGGAATTTTAAGAATAGCAGAAATGCCCTTTTGAATTGCTTAAACATCACACACACTAGAATCTGGGACTGGAGGAGGTGATCTTTCAGGTCATTTATTCACTAGCCCATGAAGCTAGGAATAAAGCCAAGTTTAGTGAAATCTCAAACAGCTTTGTTCCTGTTTCTCTGGAATGAATATGTTAAATAAGTAAAAACCTGCACATATGTGGTGTCTTATCAATGTAGAGATCTGAAATAATTTCTCAAGGGAACAAATAGCATTTCACTGAGTTCTTAGAGCAACAGGAAGTGAACACACATAAAAACAATTACCAAATTGAAAAGCCATTCCTCTAACCTCTTGTAAATCCTAAGTATACTTATGATGAGAATGTTCTTGCAATTCTCCAAAATGATGTATTATTTACCTACCAGGGAAAAATTAACTGGACATGAAAAGAGATCCTCAAAGAACTCCAACGTGTTCTTAGTTTTGTATCTCGTTGTTTGTTGCTCTACAGTTGTTAAGGCATTAGTATAAAATACAGCAGTGTCATCAAGACAGATGCCTAGCATGCTTCTCTAGCCAGGGCTGTGGATTTTGAGAGTCAGGAAAAATAAGTGAAAAAGACCCTTCTCGCCAATGTTTTTGAATTACCATAAATTCAGGGAAACTGGCATAATAAAAAGAGCACTGGACTTACAACCAAAGGTCTTGAGTTCAAGTTGTGGTTCTGTGACACCCAAGCAGTGGGGTAAACCACAATCTCTCTAACTTCATTTTTTTATCTATAAAATAAAGGTAATACTAAACTATACTAAAAAGTTATTGCAATAACTTTCAAATTCATGTTCAAGCACTTAGCAGAGAGAGTACTCAATGTTGTTTGAGTTGAGTGTTGCTGTAAAATTATTTGCTTTTTAAACTTTGTTTTAAAAATCACAACCTCTTCTAATAACAAAAATAGAGAAAACTAATTAATCAATCTGCAGGGATTTTGTAGGAGTTTATAGTAAGGGGGCTGGGAAGGAGTCAATGTAATGGCCAAATATATACACCTGAGTTCATGGGGTCCAAGTTCCATGTCGTATCCAGTGCCTTGTGAGCCACTGCCCATCCGTCTGATCCCAGGTATTATAGTTTGAGGTTCAGGGAGCATTATCTTACTGATTCCACCCTTAGAAATAGCCCTAAGCCAATTATAACCAAGGTGGCCCCAAGTTCTTCAGCATTCTGGTGTAACCCCCTTTAATATCCAAATAAAGTGACCCATGCCCCCATTTCTGATACCACAGAGATCCTGGTGCCCTCTTTATTGTGTCTTTGAATTTCTGAGGCGTGGATTGAGTGCTCACATTTCCCATTGCTGCTCACTGGGAATTTCTGCTTTTCACTTAATTCCCTGCTCATCACTCTCCATCTCTTCTTGAAGCTGCTGTTTCCTATCTAGACTGAAGCTCCCTGGCATGGACGCTTTACTGAAAGTCTGAGGGTAGTAGGAATAATTACAGCACAGAGCTGCAAACATGTATCTTAGTAAATTTCAGGCGTTACTTTTTCTAGAAACTTGTCTTCCCTCAGGGAATAGAAATTTCAGACCAATTCTAAATATTTGGGTTCAAGCCTACAGCCAGGTTTTTGGGATCCTTCTTCCCAACTCTTCTTAGACTTTTTCTCCTCTCCTCTTTTTCAGAGCTGCCAACAGAGAAATTCTGAATTCCTGTCATATGAGTGAACTTTGATTCTCTTTCTCATGCTCCCAAATCTAGACTGACATCAGCGCCTTTGGCCTACTTTTCATCATCGGCAGAACCACTAAGGTATTTTCCCAGGGGAAAAAACAGTTCTCCCTAGGGATAATTCTCCTCCTGGAACAAGCAGCTCATATAGAAATAGGCTTTAAAAAAAAATTCCTACTTCATACAATTTAGGGTAATATACTGTGCTATTATCTGAAATAGATAGAAAGTGGCATACTAATCGCAAATCAAGAGACTCTTCCAAGGGAAATTATCATTGGCAGAAACATCGAATAGAAGGTTGTAGGTAAATGTTTTTTTAGCTTTGGTTTTTCACATAGGGAGAATGTCCTCCAACGTTTTCCATCACCTTCAAATACTTCAGCACTTGAGGTTATAAAGAGCTCAACCGAGGCAGCAGTAGTCAGAATGGGGTGCTAGAGATCTCAGAAACTGAGAGGGGCCAGAAAGTGTCTTCCAGATAGTAGCTGCTGGAAAAGTCAGATAAGTCTATACAGACCCGAAGTCCATGGACTCAAAACTTCCCCTGTCCAGAAGCCAACATGAAGAAGGCCAAAAAGGTTAACAAGGAAAGTTATAGAAAACTTGCTATTTCTTATGCTATCTAGAGTCCCAACATGGGAAAAGGGGAAGGTTCCACTCAAGTAGAGGAGTTGCCAGTACAGTTGCCTTTGTGAAATATACCTAAACCTTGCCAGATATTTGCTGAGAAAACCTGATCATGCTTTCAGCCCTGGAAACCTGGCTACTTCTTTTTACTTCCAATATTACCTTTCTAGTTTGAGTTGTTATGAACTTTCTCCTGGAGTTCTGTAATCATCTTTTATCTAATCTACCCATATCCAAACTGGCTTCCCTCCCATCTGTTTTCCAAACTGTAGCTTATGTGATCTTTCCAAGTTTTAACTATGATAATATAATGCCAGCCCTCCTTCACCTCCCTGTTAACAACTATTGTTTAAAAGCTATAATGAATTTGTGTATCTCTTGAGATAAAAACATCACCATAACCTGGCATACAAGTCCATGAATGGTCTAGCCTCTACCTAACTCTGGATGGTCTAGCCTCTATACCCCTTTGCTCCTCTCTGGTCTGCTCAGACTATAGAGACCCTTGCTCAGCCCCTCTGATTCACGGTACTTCCACTTGCCACAGATCCCTCTGTTGGGACCACTTCCCTCACCTCTTTCCCTTATTAACTCCTACTCTTTTCTAAGATAACAGTTCAGATATCACTTTCCCAAGGAAATCTTACCTATCTTTCTTGAAGGGTCATATTCTTCTAACATCACAGTGACAATTCTACATTTATTTGGATATTTATTTGATAAATGTCTGAGCCCCCATTAGACTATAAGCTTCATGAGGATAGAGACTATATCTGAAATTTTTTGCCAATATATTCCTTTGTGAAATGAATGAATGAATCAATAGACATATTTTTTGTATCTTGTAAATTAAGAAACATCTCAATCAATTTAATCACTTTTCAAATAGCCTTAGTGTTTTAAAAGCTCGTTATCATGAATGGGGAGTGCTGTTAGTATAAATATTTGCTATGATTAGGTTTATTACTATTAATGTTATTATCATAACTAGCTTATTGTCAACATCATTGCCTTTGTAACTCAGCATTTTATAAATATTATTACATTCTTTAATTAGATTTTACACTTCCATTATTTATAAAATGATTTTTGTGAAAGCCAAATCCCATTGAAGAGAGATTATATTAAGACTCCAGAAATACCATGATGTGGGTTAGAGAGTAAATTTAGAACTAATGGTTTCCTATGAATTTATTTTATTAGTATTTCCAGGAGGTACAAACCATTTGAAAAATTAAGGCCTTGAGAAAGATCAAAGCAACATTTATAACCATTTAAGGAGTAACATATTCTAATGATAAACTCATCACATTAGACTTAGATGGGACCTTAGAGGTCATTTACCCACAATCTTTATTTCATACATGATAAAGCTAAGCCTGGACTTCCATATGGTCTTATAGACAAGGTATGCCCTGGATCTATTTTTATATTCAAATCTTCTAAAACTATCATATGTCAATCAGCTGGAAACCTATCAAAACTGAGGGGCCTAGCCATGCATATACCATCATAGAGCCAGATGGGATGCAAATAACCTTCTAGGTTATAGGGCTGGAATTCTGTATAGATGGACACTCATCTTTATTTGTCATTTAATGCCTGTCCATATTTAGAAACTAGCTCTGCTATGTAACTCTATACAAGAAGAAAACGAAACTTCAAAATCATTTATATAAGTCACTTTAACAAGAAACCTTCCACCTTAAACAAAAATGCTCTGCCACCATGAAAAGGGTAGGTTCCAGTGTAACCTGTGGTCAGTTCCTGTGTCTGCTGTTTTCACCCACATCCAGATGCAGGACTCAATACTTATTTGATTTCACCCAAAAGAATGTATTCACTCTAATGTTAATAAGCAATGTGGCCTTTATTGAGATAAGTAGATCAGGAAGATGGCATTAATCCTCAATAATCTCAGCAAACAACCAAAAAAATTATCCAGAATCTCTATTCTTTCTAAGTCTCTTCTTAGCCAAGCTGCACCAGAGGTATTGATTTTTTTTTCCGTATAAGGTATACAACCTCATTTCTCCTCTCCTCCTTTCCAGATTTCCCTTTCCTCAGGAATGTCTTATTCCTTTCCTACCCATTCCCTAATTTCTTTGGGAGCAATGTGTCTATGTCCTTGCTACTATCTTTAAACTTCCATATCCAACTCATCAAGGAATTTTACAAAATAAAGAGACTTATGGTTAATAAGATCCACTTTCTTAGAAGACCATTTAGATATTTTGTTCCTTGAGTATAGGTTTTTTTGGGTTTTGGTTTTTTGGTTTTTTCCAAACATATACCTAATAATTCTCCCCTGGAAGAATTCTGGCAACTGAACCTTTCCCCATAAAAGGAAAACTTCCCTGTAGTGATCTGAGCTGATTCTTCCCAAAACATGTTAGCATGAAGAAGTTTTCTATGATATTTTGCTTTTAATGAAAACTTTAAAAATTTAAAAATTCCTTAGAGGGAGAAAAAAACAACACAGAATTCAATAATTTTTTATAGGGCTTAAAATTCCTAGGAATTAGTGGCCCTTGGAAAAAAAATCATCAGGCCTCATAATTGAAACATGAAAAAAACAATGGCCTCTTCTTTAGAAACCTCAGTCTTAGGAAATGATCACAAACTTTGGAAGTGGAGATACACAGTGCCTGGAACACAGAAGCGGATTTGTTTCTGACTCCTTTAAAATGTTTTCCCCTTAATAAAACTATAATGAAATGATTTGCCAATGATCTTATACCTCTCTTTGTAAATGGCACAAACACCCACCACCTTAATCCTGTAACTAGATGACTATCAGGCACCTTCTTATCAGTGACACCACCATCAGGCCATCCAGAAAGTTCATGCGAATCTCCAAGGCAAAAAGTATTTCACAATGGTATGCTGACAACCACTGCAGTCAAGAACCTCTCGTGTCAAAAGGACTAGAATAACAACTAAAATAGATAAATTCTACAAAAAGAGATTTTTTTTTATTTCTCCTCTGAGGAATTTTTAAAGTACAACAAATTTTATTTGAAACAAAGATACCTCCAGGAACTCCCTTCATAAGATATAAAAAGTGCCCTCAGTATTACTATTTTTTTAAAGTAGAGGATAAACCTAGCGAAGTTGAGAAAACTAAAAAAGAAGAAGAGATGAAGAAAATTCACAAGTCGTATTTTGTGCCACCCCTTTTCAAAATGTTTTCAAATATCAGATTATAAGTGAAAATAAGCAAATATTAATGACCTATGAAGGTAAGAATAAGACCTGTTTATACATTGCCTTCTTGTAGGATAGAATTTTGTAAAGGAATATAGGGCCAAATTTATTTTTAGATTTTAAGATTATTGAGATTTTAAAATGTAAATTCTTTTGTATGCTTCTGCTGATGATATTTTTATTATGGTATTTTACATATAATTGAATCTATTTTTACTTTTCTATGTAGAAGAGTATTTTTTAAAACTTATTTTTACTTATTTCTTTAAGATGTGTATGATGAAAAAGTGACTTAAAAGTTTGTAAAATTTGAAATTCCAAATAAATTAGGTGAATATATCTCATTTCTTCATTTATAACTCTCCAAAATAATAATAATATTTTGCATATTCCAAAAACATTTCTTTCAGTAGTCCCCTGTAGCATGACATTATTTCACAGTACCAAAAAACCTGAATGGGCCAAATTTGTTAATCAAGCAGAATAGCTAATTTGAAATGAGTTCTAAAGTCTTCAATATTCTATCCTCTGTAGCAACATAGAGTCTTTCCTATTTAATTAGGTAAGCCAATGTATTTGCAAAACAATTAAGAATGCAATTTAATTTGGGGGGTTGGTAAACATCTAGGGATTCATTCACTGTGACCTCCACATTGAGTTTACTTTGTAAAGCCACATAAAACTAATCACTTAGACTCTTAGAACTATAGAATGAGAAACCTTTTCTTTTTTTTTTCTGTCATCCATAGGCTAGATGTGTCTGGTCCTCTGCATTATGTGGACCTTCCATCTTGATGTTTTCCCCCCAATGGGGGGGAAATGTTCTTACCCATAGGTAAGAATATTTAATATTATTAAGGTAGCGTTATTCCCCAAACTTATCTACTGATGTGGACTCTGTTTTACTGTCTCTCAAAGCCACAGTTTGAGTGAATCAGCTGAATTGCAGCGGCAGTAGCGACAGTGACTGACAAGCCCCCCCACCCCCGTGGCCATGTGGAGGGGGGGAGGGGACTCCAGGCAACCCTCTTAGCACAGCTGTCGCACAACCCAGCCCTCACGAATCTGTAACCCACCTGCTGACCTAGTGCTGGGATTTTCCTCAGGAGAAACAATCATCATGTGATTGGAATCAAACTATTTAAAATATGTGTTGTTTCAAACCAAGGGAGAGAGTAGGAAATCAGCCCACCCAAGCATGCACCGCACTGCACTCATTTTGAGACGAGATGTTTATGTAAACTCCCAGGTCGAGACGCTCACTCCTAGCGAATTAACCTAGGATGCCACCCAGCACTTCACATTGATCACTCATTATTTGTACCCAACGAAATGAGAATGTGGGTCCAGAGGCCACGCACTTTCAGACGCTGAGAAAATTCAAGTGTCTTCTTGTTCTCAAATGCTTCCCCGACTACTGCTAGCGTCAGAACATTGTGAAAAGGAGTTGTTTTCAAAGGACAACTGAAGTGGACATTTCAAAATGGCTCATGTCTCTGAACCAGATAACAAGGTCAGAACAATAATCCATGAAGGTGTACTTTGAATTTAAGTCCAAAATAACTTGATAATGCTATTAGACTACTAAATACCACAGGTATAGATTATAATACACAATCCCGGATGAATAGACATGCTTTATTTGTTTCTTTCTATCAAGTTAAAGCCTGAAGAGGTGGTTGAAAACACACTTTTTCAGAAATAAAGAACTAGCTAAGAGAAACAGAATAAAGGCCCAGAAGCTACTTATTCGTCCTTCCCAACACCCCAACCTATTAATGACCAATATGCTTTGAGAAGAAAGTCTTAAACTGCCATTATCAACAGAATGTCATCTATCCCCAGATGATCACTTTATAACCTGAAGTGCTAAGTTTCACTCCCGAAGTTTTGCAAGTCAGCTTTAAAAATATCACCTATTTTGCATACTGATAATATATATTCATTCCCCTAGTATACTTGGAAGGAAACATAATACCATCAAAAAGAGATGGTTTAAACATTTTACTTTACTTCCAAACATTGTTTAGTTGGTTAGGCTGTAACAAAAAAAAAATCTAGGATACAGAAAACGTCCAATGGTACAATACCACAGTACCTTTACGTAGCACCGTTATCAGTTCTATAAGCAATTACCCATTGTCTACGGTCACACACACAGAGCGGACACCTACGTGGCTACACGCTTTATATTTCTATATAGACACATCACAATGTGAATGTTATGTGTATTTGTGTGTTCAGAAATTCCTCACTCACCCAAATCATTTGTATGAAGCAGCCTTGTCTATTTAAAATAGAGTGAAAAGCCTAAATAGATGCCACTAGACTGTAAGTTACATAAAGTCAGGGACTTTGTCTTGCTGTCCATTGCTATTTTTCTAGAACCCGGAACAGAGCCTGGCATGTGGCAGGAAATTGCTAAATATTTGTTAAATAAATGAATGTTACATTGCCTATGCACAAAAGGTCATGTAATTTGCTCACAGGAGAGTGCCCTAGGCCCAAATCTGGAGACTGCTCATCTTATGCAAGACTCTAGCAAGTTTAGTTAACTTGTTTCCTAGGCCACCAGAAATAAAAAGCAGCAAATTACAGGAACATGGGGGAGTACTGCCAGAAGCATGCATACTCAACATAATGAAAAACGAAAGCTGACATCCTATAATTGGGAGAAGACAGAAAAACTATAAAATTTGGCTACAAGCCTTCAAAACAAACCCCCAAATGTATGTTTATTTAACATTTCAGTACCTCAATGTTCCAGTATATATATAACATGTATATGTGTCTAAACATAATTTATGTTTACTTTGGTATGTTTCTCAATATTATATGCATGGAAACATATTGTATAAAGTCTTTGGAGACTTATTTTTATTATTCCAAATTATTATTGAAAGTCATCTATTTGGATGTGTCTAGTTTGTTCATTTTCTCTACATATAGACCACAATTTATCCATTCAAATACCAATATACATTTAGATTATTTCCAATTCTTTGCTATTACAACCAATAGTTTGATGAACATTCCTATGTGCACATGCTGCATATATAATGTGCAAGCACCTATATATGGAGGCACCTATATAGGTGCAAGAGGTTCTCTAAGATTTACACCCGGAAGCGGAATAGCTGGATTGTAAGGAGTGCACATCTTCAGCTTTACTAGCTACAACCAGATGCGTTTCCTAAATGGCTGTACCACTTCACATTCACACCAGCATCTGTGCTGTCGTAACTCCACGTTCTTATCAAAAGTTTATAATTATTTAATTTTTAATTTTATAAATTTTGTGGGCATGGCATAGCATCACATCATGTTTCTTTGTTTTCCAGGTTATTAATGAGGTTGGGTATGTTTTTATACACATATTAGCCATTTTTCTTTCCTCTTTGTGATATGCCTCTTTATTATATATTTTCTGCACTTTTATATTGAGTGCTTAAACTCACTTTTATTGATTCATAGGAGTTCTTTAATCTACTGCATATTAATCTTTGATAATATATATTATTTTTATAAACTACAGCCTTTCTTTTTCCATTTAACGGTAGCATTTCTAAACAAAAGCTTTCAGTTTTTCTAAAGTACAATTTATCCTATGCATACTTTCATGGTATGCAATCTTTGTGTCCTGTTGAAGAAATCATTATTTATCTCAAGTCATTAGATAATTTTTTTTCTTCTGAATATTTTAAAGCTTTGCCTTTTATATTTGAGACATTGGCCCATCTACAGTTGATTTTTATATAGGGCATTAAAGAGATTTCACAGGTTTTTTTAAAATAAATTTTTATTTTAGAATAGTTTTAAATTTATAAGGAGGCTACAAAGACAATATAGAGGATTTTCATATATCCCACACCTAGTTCCCCTATTGGTAAAATCTTCAATTAGTGTGGTACTTCTGTCACAATAAAAAACAAATATTGGTATTTGTTATTAACTAAAGTCCATATTTTATTCAGATTTATTTAGCTTTTATCTAATATTCTTTTTCTGTTCCAGAATTCTATCTAGGACACCACATTACATGTAGTCCCATGTCTCCTTAGGCTCCTGTAGACTGTAATAGTTTCTCAGACTTTTCCTGTTACCGATGAACTTGATAGTTTTCAGGGGTGTAGGTCAGGTACTTTGTAGACTGCCCCTCAATTTGAATTAGTATAATAATGTTTCAGTCAGGATTAGTCTGGGGTTGTGGAGTTTCAGGAGGAAGACCACAGAGGTAAAGTGCGGTCTTCATCACATCGTATCAAGAGTACCTACTATCAGCCAGGCACAGTGGCTCAAGCCTGTAATCCTAGCACTCCGGGAGACCGAGGCTGGAGGATCACTCAAGGTCAAGAGTTCGAAACCAGCCTGAGCAAGAGCGAGACCCCATCTCTAATAAAAATAGAAAGAAATTAATTGGCCAACTAAAAATACATAGAAAAAATTAGCCAGGCATGGTGGCACAGGCCTGTAGTCCCAGCTACTCGGGAGGCTGAGGCAGGAGGATCGCTTGAGCCCAGGAGTTTGAGGTTGCTGTGAGCTAGGCTGATGCCATGGCACTCTATTCAGGGCAGCAGAGTGAGACTCTGCCTCAAAAAAATAAAAATCCAGGTATACACAGTAAGTTGCCCCACCACAAGGTCGAAGGCTGGGTTTTCAATGAACATGTCCTTGGAGTTTTTGAGCCTCCGAGCAGGCACAGAAACCCCCTGGTTCTTTTCCTGTGTCATCCACCTCTTAGGCGGGGTGCACAGAATACACGAGCTAGACCATGCCAGACAGGAAGCTCTGGATTGTCACACTGAAAAATAAAGACATCTGGCCACAGCGTCTCCAATGTCCCTTGCACTTCCTGCCCTCTCTGATTTTATGGCACTTTCCCCTCCTTGCCTGTTGCTGCCTCTCCTGGTTGTTAAGGAGATCAACAACGATACCAACGGCATAAAAATCGGTCTGCGCATGAGAAATGAGTTAATCAGAAAAACTATCTGACTTCCCAGGCAGTCGGCACAGGCGGCAGGTTAGGCGGAATGACCTGCACAGCCCTGTGCAGCACTGGGATTCCAACCTTTAAACCCTCAGCTCATGCTGCCATTAAAAACATAAAGAAAGTGCACGCTCACAGACCTTTGACGACTCGCTGATCTTGTACGGCCGGGACACCCGTGTCTGCCTGCTTCCCTCCATTGCAAAAGAGATCGCAGCCCTACAACGAGAACAAGATTCCTGAGCGTGTGGTCATAACTCTAGGTCATTCACCGATTTCAGGCCCTGCTGGCAGATAACAAGGACAACCAGAGTGAAAATGGTCACATGGAGGAAAGAGAGAGGACAGTGTACTACAAAGGTCTCTTGTATTCTGTGTGTGCAGCACTAGGTTGTTAGAAGCGGACAGAACATTTCACTCACGTTCCCCATCAGAAATCTCACAACATCATGTCATTAAGCTCACGTCCTTTTACCTACCTTTCGATTCTTACTCTGAACTAGGTCTTTCGGCGAGATTAAGGTTATGATAATAGTTATCATTTCAGAGCCCAGATTATGGCCCTGGGACGAAGCTAAGGGACTTCACATCTGTCTCAGGTAACCCTCACAAATACCTGGCCCAGCTGATGTCACCTATCCCATTGCACAGGTGAGGATGTCGCTCTCTCATGGTTACAAGCTAGCAAATGGCTGAGATTGACACCGGAGTCTGTTCAGCTTCAAATCCCAAGCGCTTCACCATGTGGAGGGCTGGATGAGGCCCAGTCCTCGAGAGTATCATACTTTTAAACCTAGACACTGTCCTAAGTGCTTTTCCCTGTCTTCACTCACTCGATCCCTACTACAACCCCATGGGGCTGGCACTATTACCATTCTCATTTTATGAGGAGGATGCTGATAGCAATGAGGTGAAACCACTTGCAGGGCATTGCACGCCAGTAACTGGCAGAGTTTGGAATCCAACCTTTAAACCTTAGCTTATACCACCACTTAAAAAAAAAAAAAAAAAAAGCCCTCAGGCAGGAAACCTCTGCTGGGGCCTAAGCCCTGCTGCCTTGAACATGAACTTGAGAAAGTGTGTTAACCTCATGTTCAAATCTACAGAATGGGCTGGTGCATCAGCCATTTCTACCAGCACTGAAATGCTAAGCAACTCACCAAAAGCAAAGAGCTAGGCTTGGGAGGGTGGGGGGTGGCTAGAGTTTGGGGGGGGCACACATAGGAAGGAGTGAGCTAGTAGTGTTAGCACAAGTCACATACTGGGACCAAGGTTTTAAAAAGGAATTTTTCCCCCTGCTACCTGAGTTCAAGACAAGAGTCAATTTGTTACCTACAGCCCCGCTAATAAAGCACAATGTGACAACAAGTCAGCACTGTTCTAAGATAATCAGGGACACAGGGAGGGGGCTCCAGTGTTCCCATGGGAGGAATGATTAAGGCACAGTCCATCCCGTTCAGCTCCCCCAGGGGAAGGAAGGGACAGCTAGATTTCTCGACAAACTAGCAACTCTGGGACAATGACAAGCTGTTCCCACCCCCGGGCCTTCCTGAGTGCCCCTAGGCTGCTCGGAAGCCCAGAGAGGGAAGGGAAGAAAACCAGCAATCGAGCGGTGCCTACTGCATGCCCCTGACTTCCTCATTCCGCCTTCACCCTCTGAGGCAGGTGCCACCATCTGAGACAGGTGCCACCATCACTTCCACCGCGAGACACCCACGCTCGGTGGCTTGGGGGCTCGCCCAAGGTCACACTGTAGAGAGCAGCAGGTGCCCTCTCTCTCCACCAGCCCCGGCAGCCACCACAGCTCAGTTTCGCCCTCCGACGCCAGCGCTTTCCTTTCTAGGCCGAGATCTTGGGACAGAGCTCCCGGCGACGGCGCCTCCCTTTGTCCCCCCGCAAGTGGTCTGGGGTTGCCGCTACCCGTGCTGGGTGTCAGCCGCCTCCCGTGCTTTTCGGAAGCAGGCGAAGGGGCAAGGCCACCCACAGACGCAGTGGCGATCCCAACTTACGCGGGAAAGGTCTTTCGGCAAACATGGGCACAGAGGCCACGTCCGGGACGGGAGGGTCCCCAGGGAGCCTCCTCCCCGCGCTCCTTCCCAGCCGCAGCGCTCGAGGAAACGCGAGGCTGCCGAAATCCACACGGCTGCCCGGCCGCACTCACCGTCCCGGGTGTCGCCGGCGGGTCTCCGGGGACCCGCTCGATCGGAGCCGGCACCCCCCGGCGGAACCGCCGGTGCAACGGCTGCCGGGCACGCTCGAGCCGGTGGCGAGGACGCGGCGCTGGGGCGCGCCCGAGGCCGGCGCCCACGGCGGGACACTTACCTGAGGCCGCGCGGGGCACGCGGGCACAGGCCGCACCTGTCCCAACTGCGGGGGCGGCGGCACTGCCCCCCACCCCGCGGCGGCCGGGACGCAGGGCCGCGGCGCCCCGTTCGCCCTCCCGGCCCGCCCGGCTGCACCCACCCGAGCACAAAGGGCCGCCGCGGGGACCGCAGCCCGCAGGGGCCGGGGCCCCCCAGATCCCCGCCCGCCCCCGCCGCGGCGCCCGGGACGGCTGCGAGCCCGGCTCCCGGCCGCGGGGTGGGCACGCGGAGGCCCACCTGGGAGCGTGCTACCGGCGCGGCGCGGGGCGCCCGGGCGGCGGGGCCGGGCGGGCCGGGCGGAGGTGAGCGGACGCGGGAGGGGGCCGGGCCGGGGGCGGTGCGCCGTGCAGGCCGCGGCAGGCCGGCGGCGCGGGGTCCCCGGGGAAGGGGCGCCGCGGCGGGCGGGGACAGGTCTGCCCGGCGCAGGGGCCGGTCCCTGCCGCGGGAGGGGGTCGCGGTCTCCGGAGACGTCTCCCGGCTCCCGCCTCCGCGCACGCCTTGCCCTCCGCGCGCGTTCCTCGAGCACCGGCGGGGCGCGCGCCGGCCCAGGTGAGGCGCAGGTGAGGGCCCGCGGCGGGGGAGCCTCCGGCCTGCTCTCGGGCGGCCGCTGCCCTTCGAGAAAGGCCGAGGGCCTGGCGGGTTTCTGGACTGTCGCTCACGCCCTACGCCAGGCGGAGCTTCCGGGAGGGTCGCGGAGCTCCCGGGCCCAAGCTCCCAAGTCTCGGCATCCCAGAAAAATAGCTCCGGGGGTCGGAAGACTGGCTTGGAGGCCTGACCTCTTCCCCGGGGAGGTATTCGCGCTCACCTGGCCGAGGACCAGGTTGCTGCTCCGGTGCTGGGGTGAACGCCCCCGCAGCGAGATGAGCCCCCCTCGCACTCCAGGATGTGAGTAGCCCGTGCGCAGGGGTGGAAGGTGAGAGCGGGGGCAGCTGTGAGGGTCTCACCTTGGCAGTCTGCAGACACAGGAAAGGCGTTGCAGCTTTGCTGGGCAAGCTTGTGATACTGTAAAATCTCAGCTTCTGGCAGGCTAGGAACTGAATTCTAGCCCACGCCCACTTCAGGTTGGCTGGAGAGGGCCCTCCTGCTGCCGCCTCCCTCCTGAACCGCTGCTCCTCCTCCCTGGCATGCAGACCCTGGCATGCAGACCCTGGCCTCCCCTACCGTGGGGGGAACCCCCATCTGGGAGGTAAGAACAGGAGCTGAACCGCTTTTTGGTAAATGGAGAAATGTATCTGGGGACATTTCTCTAAGGTGGCCGTGCTGTTAAGGTGACAAGGGTTTGAGTGTGGTTTTGTTCTCCCCAGGAGGTTGGTGTCTAGACTGAGAAGATGCCCAGTGCCCTCCACCATTCAAATTATAGCACCTCGTGGCTTCGGGATACAGATGCTAGGTGTCCCCACAGCCACTCTCAAGACCTTATTCTGGGGGCCCTCAGGGTACAGGACGGCAGTTTGACAAAGCCTGAGCCCCTGGCGTGGGCCCACACTTTGATACAGTTTAGGGGAGTTTTCCAGAATGATTCGTCTCATGTAGTGGATTGTTTCAGAGCTGCAGTCTGTCTCTGGGACACTGTCCCCGATTTTTTAATCTCGTTCTCGGGCTAAGTAATTTGACAGTTGAGAAAACTGTTCAGCAAGAGTCCAGTCTCTGCCTGCCATCACTTAAAGGCCGTACACATGTTTAGTGGCGATGGGAGTGTTATTCCTCAGGGAACTCCCTCCCCCCAACCTTGTCGTGCCTAGTGTAAAAATCGGTTCTTGTTCGCCCCGGGCCTGTTTTTAAGGTAGTGTGGCTGCTTCAAGAGTTAATAGTCTTGATTTAGGCTCTTCACCGCCCAAGTTTCATGCAAATGTTTTGTAATTTCCTGTAATTTTGCCGAGAGGCAATTTGAATAATTAAGGTGGACGCGGTCCCCTAGCCAGTAGAAGAGCCCCTCCCCCCCACTGCAGGTGACTTCCTGGAGGAAGTCACCCCTTGTAGCTGGTTGCCTGACTCTGAGAACGGGTGAGCTTCGCATACCCCACCCCCACCCGGTCCTTTCAGCATCAGACCTGCTGCCCGGGATGGCTGTGAATTAGCCGAGCTTAAATGTATTTGGTCTCAGGGAGAGACAATGTTAAGTTAATGATATTTCTTGCCAAAAAAATATGAACTTTAGCTCCTGCCTCTAATTAGATGCCTCTGATTCTGTTTAATTCTGACAGTCAAAAGTGTGTTTAAAAAGCAGGCGGAGGACGCTTTGGCGTGTGAGTAGAGGACGAAGACCTAATCCCGCAGCGCTTGGAATGTCACAGTGAGCCTGGGTTCGAAGAGAATTTCAAGTAATTGCAATAAATTCTTACATCTTGGTTTTACTTTTAAGGCACAAATTGGTAATAGCAAATGACTTGCTTCTGAATTTGTCACACGCTCTGGTGAACTGCTGGTTCCATCGTTGGGGCGTACCTGTGTCTGGGTGACACGTTGACACCAGATTGCGTGCCTGCCAGAAAGGACGCTCCGGGCTAAGTGGAGAACACTCCTGGCAGAGAAGGACCCGCAACAGCGGCAAAGCGAGCACACGGGCCAGTCGCAGGTGCCCACTGAGGTCCCACGGGTGGCAGTAGCCTCTCCACTCCGTTCCTGAGGGGACTTCAGTTTCCTGTGTCCGTAGCCTTGCGGGGCTCTCCTCTTGTATTTGAACTGCTTTCCACCCCAGTTTGGGGGCATAGGCGGGAGGGGGTCAGCGCAGCGTGTTAAGAATTACCGGCTGTATGCCATCTTTTTCTACGTGCGGTGTCCGTTACGTTCCTCCTGCAGTGGCGGTCCTCAGGCCTGGCCTGCAAGGGCCGTTTGCAGACAGGTCTTCAGAATGTTCCCGAGACCAGCCCAGCAGTTCTGCTGAGGCAGCCACACCTGGCTGTGATACGGAAGCATAGGATGAAAGGGGCACGTGACTGTGTTTGGGACAACTTCTGCATTAAATGCTGTGGCCCCATGAGACCATCTGGCAAATTCACATTCCACATTCTAACATGAAGAGGCTCTAGTGAAAACACGTCTTTCAGATGTTTGGTGAAATAATTTCTGAGTTGCTCACATCATGCAACTTTTTGTTCCAGGAGCTTGTTGGTCATTTGAAGGATGACTCTACCCATGAAGTCTTGCTAATGCTGGATTCATAGTAGTCATTCTTTTTAACCTCCAAAGAAGTGTTTGCAGACTTCACCTCACGGGCGCTGCTTGGCAACCTTTTGAGGTAAATCAAACCTCTGTTCTCCTTTTACAGAGAAGGTGGAAGCCCAGAGTAAGAAAGGCAGGGACAGGGAGGTGACAGGTGTGTGGACACAGTGCTGGGTGGCATGGGACGTTTCCTTATTGAATCTGAACGGCAGCCCTGGGTGGAAAGGAGCAAACTGCCCCTTTTACGTCTGAGTAAACCGAGGCCCAGGAAGCATGGGTAACTTGCCCAGGGACACCCAACTAGCTGGTCGGCGGGTTCCCACCCGGCTCTCCGGGCTCCGTAGCCCCAGCATGCCGTTCCTGTGTGGCCGCACATGGGGTTGACTGTCGAGCTGATTCCTTAGATGCATCACACCCTTGTGCTTTCTTTCCTCCCAGAATGTGACACGAGCAGACTCGGAAAGCATCGCCTCTCTGCGCGTCCCTCGCCGTCTGCTAGAATGTTTCTCATGAACGCCCCTCCAGTGGTTGCTCTCCAGTCCAAATGGGAGGCCTTTGGCCCACCGGGGAGCTTTAGGTTTCCCGGGTGCTTCTCGGAGTCGAAAGAGGGCGTCGAGAGAGCTTCCGTGAGTGCCAAAGTACAGATGATCATCAGCTCACTGCAGCGCGACGAGGCTGCTCTGGGCATGAACCATGAGCGTGCGCCGCCGAGAAGCCAGAGGGCAGAGAGATGCCGAGACGCCAGGCTGGCCGCCAGTCCCGCCGTGTGCAAAGAGCAGCCTCCGTTTGCTGCCTGTGGTCTTGCTGCTAATTTTGACCCCATGGGGGAGGAGGAAGCTGCAGGCTTTGGTCCCTTGGCCCTGGACTCGGACAGTGACGATTCTGTGGACCGGGACATCGAAGAGGCCATCCAGGAGTACCTGAAGGCGAAGAGCGGAGCCACACAGCCCGTGTCCGGCGGGGCCCAGCCTGGTGGGGCCCAGCCTTCCGGGGCCACAGGTGGGGGCAGTAGATGCAAACCAGAGCCTGCTCACAGCAGCGCTCCAACTGCCCAGTGTCCCCCCAGACTTGCACCTGACTCAGGCGGTGTCCCTGGCATCCACGTGGGAGCCAGCAAGGACCAAGGCTCTGCCTCCCCTGTTAGCGTGAGCAGCGACGACTCCTTTGAACAGAGCATCAGAGCAGAAATAGAGCAGTTTCTGAACGAGAAGAGACAACACGAAACCCAAAAGTGTGACGGGTCTGTGGATAAAAAACTAGATCCAAATGGAAATTCTGCCAAATCACCATTTAAATCCAGCAAAGAGCTGGCCCTTAAGGGGGCACATCGGCAGGATCCGACAGGAGCCTGTAAGGAGTTTGTCTTCCGCAAACCCCCCAGGTTAGCCAAGGTGAACGCACCGCCCAGAAGCCTCAGGTCTAAGGCCACAGCCGGGCCAGAGAGCGTGGGCAGCACAAAGCCAGCGGCCCCCAAGCCAGCGGCCCCCTGCCACCCTGCAGAAGCCATGCAGAGTAAAGGCGGGGTTAAGAGGAACGTTGGTGCCACACGGCGGGGCAAGCGAGTCAGGAGCGCGGCCCTGGTGCCCGAGGCGTCTGACTCCAGCAGTGACGATGGCATCGAGGCAGCCATCCAGCTATACCAGCTAGAGAAGACGAGGAAGGAGGCTGGCGGGGACCCGCCTCAGAGAGGCCAGCGCCGGGAGGAAAAGAGGCCCCACCCGCCCACGGACGGCACAAGCAGCGCCACGAAAAGTGCCTTGCCCGACGCGCACAAGAAAACACCGAGCAAGAAGAAGCCGGCGGCCACGAAGCCTACGGACCCCAGCCCGGGGGGCCTTGACGCTGACCCTCCCTCCAAGCTACCAAAGGAAACCAAAGCTCCCCCCGCAGTAAGCACGGCTGGCAGAAGCGAGTTTGTGGAGCGGTCCTCGTGCCGGGCGGACACGTCCGCTGAGCTGATGTGTGCCGAAGCGATCCTGGACATCTCCAAGACCATCCTGCCAGCCCCCGTGGAGGGCGGCGACAGGTCGCTGTCTGCGAGCCCACTCTTCTCCCCCAGCGTGCCTTCCTGCTCTGGCGGCGACAGCAGCTCTGTGGACAGTGACGACAGCATAGAGCAGGAAATCCGGACATTTTTGGCCCTCAAGGCGCAGTCAGGGAGCTTGCTGGCCCGGCCCGAAAGCGGCCCTCAGGCTGCACAGGGCCTGCTGGAACCACCAGGCCCCAACAGCCAGACTGGTGGCCCCAGGGCCCCTGTGCCTAAAACACCGGACCTGTTGCTGAGCTGCAGAAGGAAACGTAGAGGCGGCGGCCACGCTGTCAGGCCGTCCACACCCAAGAAGACGAGGGAAGCGGTGAAAGAGGGTGGCCAGGATGCTGACCACAGCACGGGGAAAGTGGAGCCTGGCTATAGCAGACAAGACCTGCCCAGCCAGGGCAAAGCCAGCGAGACCCCCGGGAGGGAGGGAGAGGCCACGGCGCCCGGTGGAGCACATGTGCCACAGGGCCACCGCAAGACAGTGGAGACGAGGGGTGTGGATGAAAAAGAGAGCTCTGAGGACAAGAGCAGCTCTCTGGACAGCGACGAGGACCTCGACACGGCCATTAAGGACTTGTTAAGGTCCAAGCGGAAGCTTAAGAAGAGGTGCAAGGACCCCAGGACCATGTGCAAGAAGAAGGTCAGGTTCAGCACCACCGAGACGCAGTTCTTGGATAAGCTGGGAGGGTTCCGGAGAGACTGGAAAGACAAAAACCCGCAAGTGCTGAAAAGCTGCCTCTCCAAGTCCAAGAGAGACAGCGGAGAGAGCCCTGTGAAAAAACCTCCGGGCGTCTTCGGCAGTGTGACAGAGAGAGCCAAGCCGGAGGGCGCTGGGGACCAGGATGTGGCCCCAGCCTTCCGGTTAAGGAGAAATGCTTCTGAAGGGACTCTGCTCCCCGGTGATCACCAGGGCCCAGCTCCCTACCCCAGCTCCATGTCTGATGACAGCAGTTCCGTGGACAGCGACGACAGCATCGAACTGGAGATTAGGAAGTTTCTGGCAGAAAAGGCCAAGGAGTCGGTGAGCAGTTTGGAAATTCATGCAGAGGGCCCGGCCACTCTCGGCATGGGGGCCCCAGCCAGTCCAGAGGGGTCGTGCAGGAAGGAGCCGCCGGCCCTGCAGCCCGGCATGTGCACTCGGAGCCAGAGGGCCAAGGGGGCCCCCCAGCCGGCCCAAGGACTGCGGGGCACAGAGAGAGCTGGAGCGCAGAGTGCAGCCAGCCTCTTCAGCCAGGGCGGGAAGGGCCCTGCTGCTCCGGCCAGATGTGACCTGGTGCCGCCCAGGGGCGCCAGTGGAAATGTCTCTGCCAAGGGGTCTCCAGCGAGTAGGAGAAATGTTTACGTCCACAAAGACCAGAGCCCGCGCGGGGCGGAGACTGCTGCTGCCGACAGTGGTTTTGGTCAGCTGCCCGGCTGTGCCAAAGCGGGCACCGAGGCAGGAGGGGCCGGGGGGACCTTTCACGTGAGTCATGGGAGCCGGAGCTTCCTGACTCCAAGCTCGGGAGCCGAGAGGGACACCCGACCCCAGCCTGACCTCACCCTCCCTTGGAGCGACTTCGCCCACCAGAGCAGGCTGCCCAGCCCGTGGGCACTGAACTCGGAAGGCAGAGACTTGGCGTGGAGAGGGGCTCTGGGGAGTGAGAGAGAGAAGGGGCCCGAGGGTCCCCCGAAGGCCCCCCCCAGCCTGCCCTTTGCAGGCTTCTCCCCGCTGCTGTCCACCCAGCTTTTCCACTTCGGAAAGAGCATGCCCTGGGGGGCCAAGCCCGCCGGCCTCTTCAGCCCCCACCCGGGGCTGCCCCTGCAGGGCCCGTCCTTCTCGGCCTTCAGGGAGGCCCAGGCCGGGCCCAGCCCGGTGTTCGGGAGCCCACACCTGCTGGCCAAGGACAGCGGGCCCTGGCCGTGCAGGAAGGCGCAGGCGGGGCTCGCTTTGCAGGACAGGAGGAGCTCGGGCCCAGAGGAAAGCATCTTAGACCTGAGGTATCGACGAAGGGACAGGGACGACCAGGACCAAGAGGCCCTGGGCAGTGATGCCAGTGACTTCAGCGACACCTCCATGGAGGATGGTGGTGGCCGCTCAGTAGTGAAGGGCAAAGCCCTCAAGTTGTGAGTAAGCTCCCTGGGTTTTGTGGCATTTGTGGAAAGCGGTGTACACGTGCGTGTATCTGTGCGTGGGCTTCAGTGACACCTGGGAGTAAAGGCAGAAGAAACGGTGCCGGCGTGCATAGTCCTGTATATATGTACACTAACACGAAACGATGTTTTTATTTAACAGATGTGTCCTGGCAAATTTGATTTTTGTAGCTTTTTGTAAATTATTTAAAGTGCTGTAAAAAATATTTTTGGAAAATATCGTCGTTGACTTTTGTAGGGCGTTCCTAACTGCAGTTTTCTGTGGTCTGCTTACGAGTCTTAGATTAGCAAACGTTTGGTTCTTCCCATCACAGCCAGGTTCAGAGAGACTCTGAGAGCGACGCTTGGTGGCCCGGAAGACGTCCAGCTGCACCTGCAGTTCGAGCTGAGGAAGGCGGCGCTCGCCTCCCTGAGCATCACTGCAATGCCCAAAGGTGTCCGTTGAGAAGCTCCTGGGACCGCACTTTTTGTACAAAGGACCCCCCACCCCAGTCCCTCGAGGCCAGAGCTTGTCTTCTGAACACTGCGGCCACGGCCTTCAGCTGGGAAGATGTTTCGAAGCACAACGGCCAGCAGCAGGCTGGCTGGGCCGCGCCCGCCGCGTGCGGAAGCCGGGGAGAGCGGCGGCCCTGAGCCCCGGTCGGTTAACGTCTGTTCAGCCCCTAGATGATTCTAACATCGAAATAAACCTCTTTTTATATGGGAGTTCCCGTTCTTCAGTTGTAATCCTGTTTCTGAATTTCCCTCTTCTGGATTTATGTGCACAAATAAGCATCGCTTAGAGTTGTGTTAGTGTTGGTCCCCAAACACCTTGGTATGCAAAGCCTGGTGACCGGGAACAAACCTCCCCATAGCTGCCCGCGGGAACTGGAGCCCAGGCCGAGGGGTGCCCAGACTACAGAGCCAAGCTTTCGGTGGCTTTCTGTGGGCCTCCCTCCCTGGGGCAGGACGGGAAGGGCCCTTTCCCTGCACCGAGGCCTGGTCAGAGGCGGTGGCCTCTGGTCCTCAGCACTTAGGCTGAGCAGTGCTGCCTGACATCCTGTGCCTTCTGCTCTGAGGCCACCACGGTGCCCATGGCTGGTGTAAGGACAGAAGCTGTGCCGGGCACTGATGGGTCACAGCGTTTAAGTAGTGATTGTCGAGCTAGCTGTCATCGGTTGCCTGGGTTTGCCACTCAACGTCCTGATTTAGCTGATGCAGCTGAGTTTTGTTGGTCTTCTAAGACGCAAACGAATTCCCCACACGTGTGCGCCTGGGTATTAGCAGTAATTTGCTTCCGTGCCCAGACATGGGCGTGTGCCACCCAACATCCACAGTCAGCGTCTCCGGGGTCAGGGGCTGTGACAATCGGGCCCTGCACTCCCCGTGACTGTCCAGTGCCCTCTTGTTGTCATTTGGTGTCATCACTGTGGCATATTCATTCACTTAAGTGCTTCCAGGAAAAACAATTCCATGTAATCCATGCTTTAATTTTTTAAAGAGTGCTTTTAACCCTCAAAAATCAGCTTGTTTTGTACATAAGAACTGGTTTTTTTAACACTAATAAATCAAGCACTATCCGTGAGCCAGTTTATGGAGTTTGTGTCCTGCAGAGTCTGCAGGTGGAGTCTCTGCGGGGTGTTGGCGGGAGAACCCCATCGTTCTGGGGCCTTCATGGGCAGGAGCCTCCCCTGCAGCGAGTTTAGTGCCCTGCCCCACCCACCCACCGCAGGGAGGCCACTTCCCCTCTCTGTGCCCCAGACCTAGGACCCTTCACACCTTCCCCCATCTTCCCGCATCCTCCGCAACAATGCTCCACACAGCCCTGCAGGCCAGAGCCGCAGCCACCCCAGGAAGGACAACCTCCCAAAGTGGAGGGACATGGCTCCCGTAACACCATCATCGGCTCTGGTTAGCGTGTTCCGCACATATACGCATGTAGAGCGTTCTGTTGACATGCAAAAGCAGTTGGCAGTCGGCCTCTGGGCACTGTGGGTTATTCGAGTCCTGAGGAGAACTTTCTGGGACCTTCCTTCCTCTTGATGGGACCGTTTTCGGTTTCCATAAGGAGAATGGTGTGTGCCTGGTGGGGAGGACTCAGAAACTGCCCAGAATGGCCCTGTAATGATGCCCTAGGGGTTGAGCTTTATGGCCACCAAGGGTGGCTTGTTTAAAGTAACCAAAGGGCCCTCCCGACAAGGTTAAAACAGGCCTTTAGTGTGGAGTCCTACCTAGAGCACATAGGGGCTTCCTCCAGCCTTTGTCCTCGTGCTGATCGAAATTGCCCTTGAACCTCATCTTTTCCTGCTTCCAGCAATAATTTGGTACCTTTAAGAATCAGCTGAAGAATGATCCCATTTGCACAGTCCTTTTTTTCACAGACGTAAACCTGGATGCACTGATGTGTGCGTCCCCGGAACTGCCCGTGTGCTGTGCGGTCCGAAAGTCTTGCTTCTGAACCCCACGCTGCCCTGTTTGAGGGAAGCGGCCAAGGCCCACTGTTCCCAGGTTCCCCTGTGTGGGAGGGGGCTGCAGACAGGAGCTGTCCAGGAGGGGTGGCTGCCTCTGTGTCTGCGGCTGTCTCCTGGTGCTTCTGCAAGTCCAGGCCTGACGTGCCGCTGTGTCACGGGAACGCATCCCCAGGGTTGCTGCTGAATCAACAAGCGTGCACCCACCCCGCAGAGTCTCAGGTGGACAGTGTGTTACCAAATCAAGCTCTTTGCAAGGCTGTAAGCATTAAGACTGTCCCTAAAAAAGAAGAGGTCTTCATAAATTTGAAGGAAACTTTCTAATAAAGGGTCACAACCTGCAGGCTGGGAAGCGGGCCTCCAGCCCAAACCGGAGGCAGGCACGGGGAGCATAGAACAGATATGTTTATGTGGAATGGGTTGGCCAAGTATACACATTAACATTTAACAGCACATAGACGGAGCTACGGATATTTACAAAGGGGAATCCTAAAGCATGTGTATTGAACAAACGTGTCCTATGTTTACTTTGGGGTGGAGACTAACATTTAAATGCATTAAAATTAGGCCCTATGTGTCAAAAGGTGAAACAAGGACAGGAAGGGGCTCCGAGCAGCCTCCATACACCAGCCGGAGCCAGCCCACGGCCAGCGCTCTCGTATCAGGAGACAGTTGCTAAAATCGGATCCCGTGCAGTCCACACTGTAGTGACGCTCGTGGAGCGGGGTGGCAGCGTCTGGCGGCGGAGCTGCTGTGTATCAATACTGCTATGTCCAGACCGGCGCTTATCTAGCTGCTAGAGAAAAAGGAAAGCCTGGTGGCAGTTAGAACACAGTTTGTTCTTGAAATGTAGGGTGCTCGACTTAACCCTGGCCTCCTCGCATGGCCTTAGGGCCTCTTTGTAATGTGCAAGGAAGAGTCTGTTCCGTCAGTGCTGGTCGGTGGCTGTGTCTGAACTGCTCTAGGGAGGGGTGTGACGAGGCACGTCCAGCCTCCCGTCCCGCCATGGCCGGAAACTCAGTTTTTCAGGTTTCTCTGGGGTCCCTTGGCCAAGAGTGGGTCTTGGGTCTGTTTAGTCGGTTGGTAGGGCGGGGGGAGGAGTTAGGATTTTATTTTTAATTCTTAAGACCTAGTGGTGAGTCACACCCAAAGAGCTCCTCTCCCTTCTTAGGGAGTGGGGCTGGGGGCCCACTTCACTCAACCCAAAGAGTGGAGGGAGGCCGGGGTTTCAGAGTTGTCCAGTCCTCTGGGGCAGGTCCTCCTGGGGTCAGAGAGCACCCCTGAAGTCCTGGTAGAATAGGCGTGGGGACGGGGCAAAGGACGCAGCGCTGGCAGTGATACATGTGCATTGGAAAATCAGGCAAGAAATCTAAATATTAGCACTTTATCTGCTCGTATGCAAATGTAGAAGGTATTGCCCTCTCAACACCCCCAAAAAATTAATGACAGGGCCTGTTTAAAACGGGGGGTGAAAAGCCCAAAACCCACGATCAGTATCTGCAAATAACCACCAGGTTTATACCGAGGCATGGCTGCTGGAGGGGACGGGGGACACCTTACATTATTGGCGAAATCTTCGAGGCTTCTGGGATTTTGTGTAACTGAGCATGAGATTTTTTTTTCAACGTCAACATATCTTACTATGTATTTGAAGCCATTCATTCTGAATATAATTAAAAGATAAAGGGTTACTAAACAAATACAGAATTATGAATGAAAATATACACCTAAAGTAAGAAGTTATTAGTTTTAAAACAACCCAGCAGCTAAAATAATGATCAGCAAAGTGATGCAAAACTTTGTTTTTTAACTTTTGATTTCCAAGTGGAAATACAAGGTCAAATAAAGCAAAGACCTACTCATGACATGAAGAGAGATTTTTCAGAAATTGCTGTGCCTTTGTTGTGTTTTTTTGTTTTGTTTTGTTTTGTTTGTTTGTTTTAAGACAGAGTCTTGCTCTGTTGCCTGGGCTGGAGTGCAGTGGCATCCTCATAACTCACTGCAGCCTCAAACTCCTGGGCTCACGCGATCCTCCAGCCTCGACCTCCCAGAGTGCTGGGATCACAGGCGTGAGCCACCGCGCCCGGCCGTTTTCTCTTTTCAAATGTCTATGAAAACTGATCTGTCACCCTAAATGTTTGGATCACCTCTCCTGTAATTGTTCTGATTCAGTTTGAGATTTTGAAAGAACACAGTACAAAGATGAGAAGAATCTCTGACACTTTCTTTCTTTCTTTTTTTTTCTAAATAGAGACGGGGTCTCGCTCTTGCTCAGGCTCGTCTCAAACTCCTGAACTCAAAACGATCCACCCGCCTCGGCCTCCCAGAGTGCTAGGATTACAGGCGTGAGCCACCGCGCCCAGCCCGTCATTTTCTTTTCATTTTTCAACCATCCATTTTGCATGCTGTAATCCCAAAGAGAAAAACTCTTTTTTTTTTCCTCAGCATGTAAAAATTTCAGTGTGGAAATATGTTAGAAAGATGAATGTCTCAGAATGTCTAATCACTGGAGTTCTATATGACTCGTGCAAACATGTAGAAAGTTAGGGCCCAGCCTGTGGGGTCAGACGCGCTGGGCTCGCGCCTCCCAGGACATCCCCAAGGTGGTTCAAGCCCGGGGCCTTCCCTTGGACCCTTGGAGCAGTCGTTTGGGCTGATGGCTTTATCCTGCCCCGGACTCGCTAACTGGCCTTTCAAAACCAGCTGCCAAGGAAGGAATTCCTTCTTCTCAGCGTGTTTAGAAACTGGGTTAATGAGGCATTCCTTTTCTATCTCAACAGAGGCAAACACAGAGGGGTTATTGGCATTTTGGTATTTTGAACGAAGGATTTTAAAAACCTATTTTCAAAGTTTGATGTCTGGAGTCCCTGCCGATTTTCCAGCTGGGGAGGAAGACGTCACATAGGTCTGGGCGGCAGGGTCAGCTTCGTATCTTTTTTATTAAACGTATTGATTTTTTTTCTGGAATCCATTTCCATTCCAAATTAGACATTAACAATGTTGCCAAAATGTTTACTTCCGTGTATTAATAATAAAACTTTATAATGAAGAAATAACCAGTCATGATGTTTAATGTCTTCCCTAAATCATGAGTAGAATCCCCGGGGATAGAATCTCTATAAATGAGGTATCATCGATGGCAGGTAAGAATGATTTCTTCTAGTGTTGACACTTTCCAAATTTCCTATAATGAGCACATCTTGCTCTCATAAAGGAAAAAAATCTATGCCTGAAAGATACTTCTTGTCCCAGGTAACGTTCATTTTTTATGGAGGACCCTGGAACTCACAGTAAACACTGGTTTAGGACTACAGATAAAAATCCTCTTAACGTAGTTAATACCTTCACCTTGGACAAATACAAGTGATTCCTTGCCTGCTTTTTTTCTAAACTTTTTATTGAAATTTAAAAATAGAGATCCCCATGTCCCCATGACCCGTCATCATCAACAGTGAATGGCATTTGCCAGCCTTGTTCCTGCCCCTGCTAAGGGACCTGGGGTGTGTACCAGGACTGGCTCCAAGACAGCCGAGCCTCCCGCCCCAGCCCTCAACCACACCCCAGCGGGGCACCCCACACCCCGCAGGGGCCTTGCAACATCTGCGGATCTTAGGGTGCTTTAGGACAGGCGATCTGCCCGTAACGGGTCAAGCGTATAATGGTAGCTCCCAAACAAAGACAGCCGGGGGACTTCTCCACCAGCGTTCCTGGCCTTCCAGCCAAGATCTGGGTCCTAGGACGCCACGGCCCTGCTCCATCATGACAAATGTCAGACAAGACAGGAATTCAGGACATGACGTTTTTAATGGAAAGTCAACCATTAGCGTCTTTTCCACATCCATCTTAGATATAAAATAGAGAAAGCAGGGCTTCACGGCCCTGTTTGCATATTTTTCTATTCCAGGGAGGAAAAATATTTTCAGGGAAAGCAGCAAAATCTGTTCCTTTACAATTGGGCAAACTGTCAAGCATCAGGGACAATGATTCCAAAAGACCTCAGGAGAGCCAAAAGACCCCTCAATCGCAGATGGATGGCTTGCCGACATTGTAACTGGGGTGGAAGTTGAGCCGGTCGAAGGAGGTAATATAGTTGTCGGGGCCAGTCACGAAGCTTTTCTCCATGTACACATTGAAAGCATTGTTCCGGAACATTCCGGAGGCTGCAAGTTGTCTGGAAAATTTATACGTATTTGGATAAAATACTTTCTAGAAGAGAAAGGGAACACTAGGATTAATGATGCATGATATTAGTAATACTCGAGCAATCAATCGGACATTTTTGGAAGAAAAATAAGACCTTTTAAGAAAATGCGGAGAAGCCAGGGTGGGCAAGATGGCCTGGTTTGCGCAGACCATCCCAATTTATGCTGAACATCTGGGATTGACTATTAATAGTGCCCCCTTTCACTATTATGTGGATCGCAGGATCACTTACAGGGCTACCTGGTGTGGCATTTCCGTGCCTGGATGAGTTGTGAGCATTAACTTGGGGGTCGGGCCTGGAGTGACGCCCAGATCTGCTTTCCCTAACTGTGCTACTCTGGGCAAGTAACTGGACCTCTCTGAACTTCAGTTTTCTCTTCTGGCCATTATCAGAGAATAATTTCCTTCAGTGCATTTCTTAAAATAAAGTACTTTTATTTTCTGTTCCCACACGGAAGATAAACAGCAATAGCTGCTCGCTGAGTCCAGCTTCCACACTTGGTCCCGAAACTGGAAAACAGGTTCCAGATGGAGCAGGAAAAGCCTCCTTGGAAATGAGCCCCATGAGCTTTCTCACGCTCACATCCCGCTGCCTGATGACACCGGTGACTAGACAGCGCCCCACAGTTTACAGCAGGAACAGTTTTTCAATGGCCTTTTATAAAAGCGAAAGCATCTGGCCCCTGTGAGTGTGCTGGCCTTTTTCACAGGAGTACCTGGTTCCTAGGGAACACTGAGGATCGTCCGATTCTGGGAGGGTGACCCACAGATGCCCCAGAAGCTGTTGAGATGGATAACCTCACAAGAGCGCTCTCACTCATGCAACACAGCTAAATAAGCATTACCAGATCTTTTCAAATGATGAATTTTTTGGGGGGAAAACCCCACAACATTCTCACCCCACAATGGGTGGCCCTAGTGTCTAGTGTCCCAGGTGGTCCATCTGGCCCTTCACCTGGACATACGGGGGCGGGGGAGGCCTGGGAGGCTCTGGGAGGGTGACCCCGGAGTGTAAGGTCAAGCTCAAGACGGGGCTGGGCTCCCCCCGCGGTGCACAAGTCCCTCTGCCCACCAACGTGCCTTCCAGCAATGGCCGCCGCTGGCCCGCACTGCCTCTGAGGTCGCCAGGAAGGAGCTCTTCTTCATTTAGTTGCCTCAAAACCGACTGCCTTGAGGTGCAAGGGACGGTTGTGCGCATGTGCGAGTGTCGTGTGTTGGGTGTGGGGACGAGGGTGACACTATGAGCAAGCCTACTACGTGCACTTTTCTCATCCTTCTAAACATTTCTTAAAGTCATTCATTCATTTCTACCCTGCCCCGTCCCAAAATGATCTGAAGTGCCTCCCTCCCCCTTTGTGATGTTGGAACCCCCCTGCCCGCCTCCCCTCCCGACGTGGATGTGCCGACCTATTGAGAACTCCGGGTTTTCAGCCTCTCCTTAGAGACAGCCCCTCCCCACGCCCTGCCTTGCTCCCCACTTACGGGCATCTCGTGCACGGTGGGGGCTCTGCTCCCATACGTTTGGTTACTGGTCCTGTACAGTGAGGCAGCCTTCTTGGTCCTGGCATATGAGAAACACTCTATTTTCCATTCATTTATTCTAATTCTGCCCAAAACACCCTCTTAAAGAATTTCGTTAACGGAGCTTCATTGGAAATGGCCCCAAGGGAAGAGTGCCGTGCCCAGGTTGGTGCTGCAGCCTTGAACACACGCTCTGGTAGTGCAGGGCTGACCGTCCTGGCAGGCACCGTCTCCCTGGCCCCTGGCTCACCACCGGTCCCTTCTCTTCCCAAGGCAAACCAAAGCCCGAAGGAGCACTCTGCCAGCAAATGCTGATCCTCCACCCCAGCAGGGCCTTGGCACACGCCATCACTTCCTGGGTAGGTCAGTCAACCTGTTGGGAGTCCAGGCTCGGCCTCCAGACCCTACCGCCCAGGGGGTCGCTCCACCTCTGAGCCCCCACCCTTGCTGAGGCCATGCTTCTATCAGGAGCAGATCAAGAAGCTAAGGTGGCGGCAGCACGTGACACCGCCCCTACCTGTTAGTAGTACTGTCTCACTCAGCTCACACCACCCAGTCTCGGGCAAGTGGTTCTCTTTCTGCATCCCAGCTGTCTCTACTGGAGAGTGAGGATACTAACAGACCCTGCCCTGTAGGACCGTTGAGGGGACGGCATGCAAAAGCGCAGGGCACGGCGGTGCTCACACCTGCCTGGCCGCAATCAAGGGTTTCTTATTATTTTCTTAAGAGTCTGCAATGCCCTGTGACAGCTCGTAGCTGTCTCAACAGCATGATGATGGAGGTGTCGCTGTGCTCACATCTTGCAAAGGAGCTCAGGATAGAGAGGAGAAGAGACTCACCCGGTCACATGATGAGACTGAGACCAGAACTGGGTTTCTGACTTCCACTGGGGACATCCCACTGCCCTGACCTGCACTGACCCCACCATTCATCTGGGCCTCCTGAAGCTGCCGGGAGGGGTCATTGGTGGGTAATGACTGCACAGTCCCAGCGGACCACTTGTTCCTTCTGCCATCTGTGGCCAGGACCGGGGGCGTCCTGGGGGGTGTCACACACGGTCATCCACTGAGCGCCGGGGCCAGCTGGAGCGGGGACCTCTTTCCTGGGGGAGGCCTCGGACTCTGACGGCTCCACCTTCCTTACCTGTAGCCCCGGAACCACGCGGGGTTGTTGAACCTGACCGGCAGGTCGTCGCTCACGCGGTAGTAGTCGCTGGTTTTCTCCGGCAGGGCCTTGGCCTCCCGCGGCACAGGCTCCGCGCACTCTTCTGGGCTTTCCTCCGACATTTTGCCTCCGGCAGCCCGGGCGCGACGTCGGCCGGCGTCCCGTCGCTAAGCGACGGCCTGGTCACCTGGCCGGGAGGGCGTGGTCCCTAAAGGTGCGGGCGGGGCGGGCCCCGGGGGCAGGTCCGAGCCTTCGGGCCTTCGGGCCAGGGCTGCCACGGGGAGGCCCGAGCTCCCAGCCCTGCGGGGTCCCGGCGGGCGCGGAGTCGCGGTCACCCGACACGCCGCGACTCCCCCGAGTGGAGGGGGGCGGACTCGGGCAAAAGAAGCCCCAGGTCCTGGGACGGCACCAGCAAAGTGACGGGGTTTACGGGCCCCAAGTCCGCAAGGATTGGACTCTAACTGTGTACGCCGGGGCTGCTTCCTGACCCTGTGACTTCACGTCCCCGACACCCCGAGCCTAAGTTTAGCCCCGAGATTTTGCTAACTTCATGGAACCCTCCTAAGCCAAGGAGCGTGCAAACACCGAAACGATCTTGGCGAGCGAGAGGCTGCGCTGGGCTTGCGGCGGAGCTCGTGTGGCGGGAGGGGAGGGTCCCCGGAGGGGAGGACGGGCGCGAGGACGCGCGGCCCTGCCCCCGCCGCACCCCCGCCGGGCCGCCCCCGCGGAGAGGACCCGCCGCTCCGGGGGACAGCGCGCAGGGGCTCCTCCGGGCCTGCAGGCGGCGGTGTGGCCCCGCGCTCGGCGGAAGGGGCGGCCGCTCGGTCGGGGATAGGGAGGGAGGTGGCCCCGCCCCGCGTTCCCATCATGGCGCCCGCCAGCGCCGCGCTGCCCAGGCTGCTGGGCGTGGGTGAGTGCGCGCCCGGGGGACCCTGGGGCGGGGGCCCGGAGGGGCGCGGGGACGTGGGGGCCCCGGGAACCGGAGGGGCTCGGGGACGGGGGGCAGCCTACCCCTAGGCCTGGGTGCGTTCTGGACCGGCCGCGCTGGGAAGCCCGGCCTGAGCGCGGTGCCAGCAGTCTCTGCTTTCTCCGCAGGTGCCTGGCCCCGGTCACGCTGGCTCGGTTTCCTTAAGGCGACCCCGGGGCCAGCTCGGCCGAGCTGCAGGACACTTGGAAGCTCCCCAATCCCTGCGGTCAGCGAGCCCGAGGACAGCAGCGGTAACTCAGGGCCCCCCAGCCGACTAACGGGGTGTGGGGTGGGATGGGAAGAGCTGCCAGCCACCAGGAGTCCTGAGTGCCCCTTAGATGTGAGCCCGGGAGGTCCTGGGCCCCCGGGAAGACAGAAGAGGCCGCGGGTCTTTCCTGGGGCTCGGGGCATCTTCGGCTGCTGGGCTTTGCTCCTCCCTCCCCCCAGGAGTGTCACAGGAGGCCACAGGAGCGGGCTGGGTGGGAAACCACAGTGTCCCCTTCTCCCCCCTGCCATAGAGCTCAATGATAAGATTCTGAACGAGCCCCTCAAGCACTCAGACTTCTTCCGTGTCAAGGAATTGTTTTCTGTCAAAAGTCTCTTCGATGCCCGAGTGCACCTGGGGCACAAAGCCGGCTGTCGGCACAGGTAGGTGACACCTGGCAAGTTTGTGCCAGTGGTGGTTCCCAGGAGGGCTTGGGACCTCCTGCCTTGGGTCTAGGGCCACTTTTGAGCTGGCCTCTGTCAATCTTAAGTGAGTACAGCCCTTTCCTCCAGATGGGAGCACTGAGCCCCACAGTGGGGCGGGCATTACGCTCCAGACCTGGGCTGCTGTGTGCCTGGCATGGGGCTCACAGCCCTAAGCAGGGACGGACTTGTCGGGGATGAAGGGCCTCAGAGACCCAAGACCAAGGGTGGGGCCTGCTGGGGTGGAGGGCTGTGAGGCTGGCCATATTTGACTGAGCAGGACCTTCCCGGCTGTCGGGAGCAGGAATGACTGGTCCCGTATTCTTACGTGGTCATTTTGACTACTGTGGGTGGACGGATGGGAGGTGGTGTGGACGTCCAGGGGAAGGTGAGGGGGCTTGACTTCCGGTGGCAGAAGAGCTGGGGCAGTGAGTGGACACAAGGCCGTGGGGGCTCTTGGGTGGGGCTGGAGGTGGGTGCGGCAGCAGGGACCTTGGCCTTTGGTTCGAACCCTTTGGCCGTCCCCTTGGAGAGGCCATGTTGGTACTAGGAGGGACCGGCTTGGCTCTGGGAGCCCTTGGCACAGAGGGATGTTTCTAGAGCACCTGGGGAGAAAGTCCGGGATGGGACCCCCAGCACTGCAGGGTTTGGAGTCCAGGAAGAGGAAAGGTAGGAGGGGAGTGTGTGGTCTTCTGTTGATGCTGCCAGGAGGTGACCTTGGCAAAACGGAGGTTGTCCATGGTAAGCCGTCAGTTGAGAGGAAGGGACACAGCCCAGCAGGAGTGGGCTGGAGGTAAGGACCTGGGAACTGCTAGTGTGGACCACTCACCTGCCAGGCCCGGAGGCACGACCATCTCTTGTGCCCCACTGTTCCTCAGCCCAGGCCAACAGCGGTCCTGTGCCCTTGGTGTTCCCCTCCCAGGCGTGGCAGGCTCCTGCCCTGATACCCTCGATTTTTTGGGCCCAAAGTGCCCCCCTCCCCCTGTTCTGGTCCCCCAGCCCAACCCCAGAGGGGCCTTGTCCATAAGGCCTCAAGTGACAAGTAGCATCTGCATGTGCCACATCAGATAGACTGCCCTGTTGCTGTTATGTTTAAACGTCCAGACCTTCGTGTGGCATCGTTTCTGTTAGGATCCCCTCGGGAAGCAATGGAGGGTCGGAGGGGTTAAGCCTGTGCCCAAGGCACGTAGGTGGCCCCACACCCTGTGCTTCCAGCCTGTCACGCCTAGGCGGGACTCCTCACTGCTGTCTGTCCACGTGGGGAGTATTTCAAATTGTGGCACCCAGCTGTAGTGCCCCAGCAGAGGAGCCCGTGTCCCTGGTGGGCGTCTGTACAGGTCAGGGTGGTGGAACTGGCTGTGTAGCCCTCATCACTCTTGCCGGGCTGGGGTCTCCGGCAGGTTTATGGAGCCATACATTTTTGGGAGCCGCCTGGACCAGGACATCATTGACCTGGAGCAGACAGCCGTGCACCTCCAGCTGGCCTTGAATTTCACCGCCCACGTGGCCTACCGCAAGGGCATCATCTTGTTTGTGAGCCGCAACCGGCAGTTCTCGCACCTGATCGAGAACGTGGCCCGTGACTGTGGCGAGTACGCCCACACCCGCTACTTCAAGGGCGGCCTGCTGACCAACGCACCCCTCCTCTTCGGCCCCACGGTCCGCCTGCCGGACCTCATCATCTTCCTGCACACGCTCAACAACGTCTTCGAGCCCCACGTGGCGGTGAGAGATGCGGCCAAGATGAACATCCCCACCGTGGGCATCGTGGACACCAACTGCAACCCCTGCCTCATCACCTACCCTGTCCCCGGCAACGACGACTCGCCCCCGGCCGTCCACCTCTACTGCAGGCTCTTCCGCACGGCCATCAGCCGGGCCAAGGAGAAGCGGAAGCAGGTTGAGATCCTGTATCGGCTGCAGGGACAGCAGGAGGCTAGGGGCCAGGGCCCAGACCAACCTGAAGGCGCCCTGGGCGGGCCTGAGCCGCCCTCCTCCCAGACCAAAGCATGGCCAAGCCCGTCTGCGCTGGGCGTCCCCTCCCCAGCCCTGGACCCCCAGCATTCCTAGTCCTGGGCATCTGGGTCCTTGTTGTGGGTGACAGTACTCGGCTGGTTCCCACCGCAGCCATCCAGGTTCCACTCCAGACCCAGGGCTTAGTCGGCCATCAGCGTTTTTTCTGTGAGGAGCAGACCACAGGGCAAGCGACGTGTCTGACACAGCTACTTCCCTGAGGTTAGGCCCTGTGACGCCCCACCGGCTGGCATGGTCCACCCGTGGGGAGACACAGCTCTCCCTGTAATCTGAGCAATCCGAGCTTCCGCCCTGACATCAGACCTTTGTTAGGGAAGTCGCCTGTCCACTCAGTGTTTCCTAGTCCAGATACCCAGGGTGGGGCTGCTTTCCTGCCTGCCTCCGGGGGCTGTTTTGTGACGTGATGTCGCAGGCAAACCTCTCAGAAGCTGCCAGCTGGGTTGAGACAGGCCTGGGCAAACAGATGGTGTGATTCCAGCAGAAATAAAAACCTAGATTTGAGCAAAATTTGACTTGGAGCTTTGAGTTCTGCCACGCTTGGGTTTGCTTTCATAGGTGTGACATTTATCAGACACCTACGGGGCCCCGGGAGCACATAAGAAGTATCCCTGCCCTGGGGGATCGGGACAGACCGTGTCTGTGAGGCGACCTAATGAGGGCGGCAGACGGGCCAGTCGCTGCACCTTCTCCAGCACCGGGGCTCACGACAAGGCCCTGGGCGCAGGCAGGCCAGGGAGGCAGGAACAGAGCCTTCACAGGAGCAGGCTCACCGTGGCCCCAGAGTGCTGAGGACAGACCAAGGGCTACTTGCTGATGAGACGCTTAGCATTCCCTCGTGTAAGGACACAGTTGTGTGCCTGGGATAGGCGGCTGCTGTCCTCTCTCAGGGCCCCTTGTGCTGCTTAGGTGACCAGCCCGAGGAGCCTGTCCCTGGGAGTACCTGGGCAGCAGGGTCGTGGGGCCTCCAGGCGGGACCCTCGTGTGCCCGGGTGTGTGGAGCCTGTGCCGGCTGGACCTGCGCTGCAGGGGCAGCATGCAGTGGGGGAGGTTGGAGTCCGGTTTCTGCTCCTCTCAGTGTAGGGCTGGGCATGGCGCGGTCCTCGGCGGTGTCGGGGGTGCCCGGGTTCAGGATCTGGAAGGTCCGGGGAGCTGCGCTCCAGTGTGGACTTGCCAGCCGGCCAGCGGGGCTTTCATTTACAAACCTGACGTCTGAAGGTGCAGCTTTGCAGGCAGGTAAACTGAGGGGTCGCTCCAGGGCTCTGCCCTGACAGAATCCTCTTGGGGTATTCGGGCACAATTTCCCTGAGCTGGGCCTCGGTCCCACAGAGCTGGGGAGCCGAGGCCCTGCAGTCAGACAGCAGTTAGACTCATGCAGAGCTTCCTGCTCGGTGCTTCCAATAGGTGCTGCTGGAACTGAACTGGGCCTCCCCCGAGAGAGGCCTTTGAAGCCGAGGGTCCAAGCAGCCCGTAGAAGCAGGCCTGGCCAAGACCTTCCCTGCCAAGCCACTCGGAGGGCCTGGGCAGGACCAAGAGAGACGCAGTGGGGCACAGGCACACATAAGGGGCGGAGGTAGCTCTGCCTCCTGGTCTTTGGTTTAGGGGCTGGGTGGAGGGGAGCAGCCTGCAGAGTGCTTGACAAACCAGGGGTACCCTGCAAGGACAGGTGGAGAGTCAGGGCCGCAGACCCCGGCAGGCTCCCTGGAGCCCCAGCAATGCCCCATGCGCTGCCCCGTGGATCCGAGCTGGTGGCTTGCCTGGCCCCACCCGCCATCTGCTGACAGTTCTCCTGGCCCCTGCACTGGACATGGCCATTGAGGCACCACTGAGGGATGACTAAGGAGTTTCTGTGGGGCACTTGCTGTGCTCCCAGCTCTGGGGGTCCCAGGACGAGGGTGGGGCAGGGTGGCCCAGCTGAGGGTTTGACCCAGCAGACCCCAATGAGCCAGACCATTTCAGGAGCAGGGAGTGACAGGGAAGGAGCAGATTGATGGGGACAGAGACTGGGTGGGGGCCGCTTCTCAGCAATGGGGGAGCCGGCTGCGGGCTCAGAGGGCTCTGGGCGAAACGGGGAGAGGCCTGAGCAGGGGACGGCCTCCAAGTTTGCCCCCCGGGAGGTGAACACAATGCGTGTGTTTGTTTTCAAAGACTGACGAGTTGATCTTAAAATTCGTGAGATGCCAAAACAGTCTTGGCAGAGAACAAAGTTGGAGGCTCCCACTTCCCATTTCAGAACTCACTGGAGAGCTGCGTCCGTCAAGGCGGCGCCCTCCTGGCGCGAGCATAGGCACGTCCGTCCGTGCACAAGTCAGAGCCCAGTCCCGAGCCTGGCACTACGGTCCACTGGTTTCAACAAGGTGCCAGGGCAGTTCGTTAGGGTCATAAATGGCGCTGGGATGAGTGTATGTCCTCAAGAAAAGATTTATTCATTCCTCACAGAATACCGAAGAATTAACTGCAAATTAATTCATAAACTACATTTCAGAGCCAAAACTATAAACCTTCCAGAAGAAAACGTAGAAAATCTTCATGACTTTTGAGTTTGCCAGAGTTCTTAGCTACATTATCGAAAGCATAACCCATAAAGAAAGATCGTACTTCATCAAAATTTAAAACTTTCGTGATTCACATAACGCCATTACGAAAGCAAAAGAGCCAGAAGTGATTCTGCCCCTTAACTGAGGCAAAGGAAGGAGAGAGAACTTAACCATATTCTCAGAACAAGAAGAGCCGTTTCATGAAGAACGGCCCCGCCGCTGGGAGCTGGGGCAGAGTTCAGGCTGAAGTTCTGCGCTGAGGAATAACAGCTTAGTCCCCTCCCGGAGCTGGGATGGTGTCTGCAGTAACGCAGCATCTCACCCTTCCCAAAAAGCGGAAGGGAGGGAGGAAGAGAAGAGAGGAACCCCTGAGAATGGGGAATGAACAGAGCTCTGGCTCCCTGGGGCCTGCAGAAGGGGTGTTGCTGAACTGACCCTCGGACGGTACTCGACTGGCCTGGTCCCCCGCCTGGCAGTCAGTGCCAGGGGCTTCAAGCAGTGCCAGAAGCTTCACTTCCTCACGGCCACGCCAGCTGAAGCCAGCGTGCACAGATGGCACTGTTGGCTTTCCACGGGTACAGTGACCTGCACAATGGCTTGATACCCCTTCCCATAGAACGGCCAGCGTGCACACAGTGTTTATGTTGGCTGTCCACGGGTACAGCGACCTGCATAATTGTTTGGGGTGAGGACTTAAATGTTTTGAGACAAGCGTGGTTTTCCTCTGATGTTTTAAAGGTCAGTTCCTACAGGTCTAAAGACACATCCTGTTGCTTTGCCAAGGTGCCTCATTCTCCGTAACTAGAAATTGGCAGTGGTGCTGCCTCCGACGGTGGCCGGTGGCCAGTGGCCGTCCCCAGGCCCCATGCCTCCCCTGACCTCTCGCTGCCCAGCACCATGCTCTCTGTGACACTCACAGCAGCTGTCACTCCCCGTCCCCTGACACCCACATCCCCCCAGCCGTCACTGTCCCATCCACAGCGTGGCTGGCTCAGGCACACGAGGCACCCATGCCGGGCATGGTGCTTGGCTTCACACTGTTGAGTCAGCCTGGCCACGTGTCAGCCCACGTGGCCAGAGTCCAGGGTCAGACAGGTGTCCCTGACGTCATCGAGGACCTGGGTGCCCCCGTCTCTCTCACTGAGGGTCCCTGGGGTTGGCTCATCCCCACTGGAGCTCCTGCTGGATTCTCAGGTGCCCCCTGTGTATTTCTTCTCAGGCCTTCTGGCCCACTCTGGAGCAATCGCAGACCAGAGGGATGGTCATGTTAGCTCAGTGCAACTCGCCCTGGAGCAGGGAGGACGGCCATCGTCCACCAGGACTCAGTCTGTGTGGGGTTGGTGGGGGGGGCTGGGGGCCGGGTCAGCCACACATGGTGCCTTCAGCATCCCTGACGGCCCCGACTTCCTGCGAGAACAGCGTCCCGGTGTGCACACTGTCAAGCACTGCTGGGGCCAGTCTCGCTATGGTCTGTGAGGTGCCCAGAGCCCCCAAGAGTGTATGATGCATACATGGCAGAAGCCAGCCGCCCTGCAGGACTCTGTGGGGCCACAGATTAAATGGGAAGCAAATGAGATGGGGAAGATTGTCCCCAAATTAATGAAATACTTAACAGCAGCCCAGTAAAGGCCCTAAGGAGTTTTTTTGGGCAGGGGGTGACATTATAGACAATTTGTATTTTTTAGTTTTTTTTTAGGGAGTGGGGAAGAGGGAACTGGATACAGAGGTTTCTGTATTTCTTTCTTAAAAATGTAAAATTATCTATACTACAAATACATTGTGCTCTCCTCAGTGCCAGTAGCCTTTCTGATGTCATCACACAAATGATGAAGGAAATGCAGAAAACTCAGAAGCAGGAGTTAAAAACCCTCACGTTTCCCCCACGCAGAGGGCGGCCTCTGCATCAGCCCCCTGGCTCGTGGTGGGGACGTTTGACCGACAGTCACAGCTGCGGCTCAGAAACCAAGAGCGGAAGGAGGAGAGAGACGGAGACCCTTTGCAGAGGGGGCTCTGCAGGCCCCCTAGCCGCTCGTGGGCCTGGGGCCACGGGGGAGGGGCTCCCCCAGGACGTCTCAGCCCAAGGCCTCGAGGGCAGGGTGAGGGACGCTCTGCACAGGGCACCGGCAGGGTCAAGGGGAGACGGGGCTTCTGCGTGGCACCAGGTGTGAGTCTGGGGTCCGTGCCAGCCTCGGAGTGGGCTCAGCCCCTCCTCACCACTCCAGCCTGGCCTCCCTCTCCTGGGGAAGGGGCACAGGACAGCAGCTCCCTGCGAGAGCGTAAGCCTGGGACTAACGGTCTGTGGCGGCATCTACGAGCCCTGTCACCTGAACGGACCCTCCAAAGCAGCTGCACAGACATTAGCCTCAAATCCTACCCAGAGAGGGGCTTCCTGGTGCTCACCTGGCCCAGGGCAGGTGCCAGGTGCAGGGACAGCAGGATGTATCCCCCCGACGTGGCTCATGGGCCGAAGGCCCCACCTTGGACGTCTCCCGCCTCCCACGGAGCAGCTGCCTGTGTGGTGGGTGGGGACGGGAGCTAGGAGATGCGGCTCTGCCTGGCTGGGACTCAGTTTCCCAGGAAGTGACCTAGACAGGTTCATGCAGCTCCCCTCCCCGTGGCCCCTGGCTTGGGACTTCCTCCCTCCCTCCTGCTCTCCTCTCTCCTCATTCCTGAGGTGTTCCTGAAAGCATGTCCTGTAGTGAGATTTGGAGGCAGTTCCTGGGCTGGGCCTCACATCCCGGCTCTCCAACCCCCAGCTGCACAGGGAAGGTGTCTGGTCCTCCAGGAGGACGAGTTGGGCTAGGGCTTCATGTGTCCCTGTGCCGAGTCCCCTTCTCCACTGGCTGGTGGCCTGTGCTGGCCAAGGCCGTTCTGCCAGGACCCCACACTGACCGTGGCTGCCCAGAGCCAGCCATTCCCCTTCCTGGGACCGGCCTGGGGAGGGAAGGTGTTGAGGGCCCGGGAGGGGCTCCCCGGACAGGGAATGGTGGGAGGTGGCAGCACTTCCTCAGGAGGCCACGTCCATGGCGTCAGCTTGGCAGCCGGGTGGGGGGATGTGGGTCGGTGGCCTCCAGGCACGTTCCCATCTGTGTGACATTCATTGTGACATGGTACAAGCTAAGATACAAAGAGGTTCTGTGCTCAGATAAGCCGGGCCTTGGAGGAACTCAAGGGGAAGAAAGAGCCGGAACACAAACACAGTGCGACCTTTCACGGGGAGCAGCTCCCCTGCCGCACCTGGGTGCCCGTGGCCAAGCGCAGACCCGTTCACTCCTGCCCCGCAAGCCCCTGCCGCGCCCTCTGAAGGGCAGGCGCGCCCAGGTGGCGCAAAGAAGCCCAACTGTCCGAATGACCGCGCTCCTTCAGGGCGGGCACCACCGCCTGTGTCGGGGACACGCAGGGACGGCCACGGCTGGCCTGGCCAAAGAGGCCCCACAGGCCGGCGGTCAGGGCCCCTTCCTCCCCCAGGAGGTGGCATCGTGCTGGGCTCTGAAGGATGGCAGAGGCCACATGGATGCAGGGAACAGGCACGAAAGGCCATGCAGGCCCAAAACACACACAGCGGGGTCCACTCCCGGGGCCGCAGGGCCAGGCAGGGAACAGGATGCTGGGGCAGCTGTCACTGATGGGAACCTGGGGCGCGGTGTTTGGGAGCCTCGGCCCCTTGGGAAAGAAAGCACCGAGCTCGCGGCGGAACTGCTGGTCACGTCCGCGGCGCTGGCCTTCGGTTCCGTCATGTGTGAGGTGCAGAGGGCAGGGCAGATGGCAGCAAGCTCCTTGGTGTCCACCCTGCGGCTTCCTCCGTCACTCGTGGGGATGACGTGTCTGATGCTCCTGCGTCCAAGCAAGGGGCTCTGCTAGGGAACAGGAGGAAAGGAAATCAGCCCACCCGCGAGAGTGATCCCCCGGAACGGGGGGGATCATGGGTGACTGTCCCTCCTCTGCCAGCGCCCACGATGGTGCCGCACGCGTGTGTCATTCCAATGTGTGTTGAGGGGCAGCCTCGCGAGGGCGCTGTGTCTGCATAGGAGGAGGCCCAGGGTTCACTCGCTGTAGGCGTCTGGACGCCAGGCCGGGGCTGCTCACCTTCCACGGCAGATGAACGCTCTGCCTGCATCCCCAGGGTGGCTGCAGGTGGCTGCGCGGCCGGCGGGATCCGAGTAGCCTGGCCATCGCCTGGTCAGCGGGGCCGGCAGTGGGCAGCGGCCGCCGGGCCCCCGAGGAGGGACGAGGCCTCAGGGACAGGGGAGGCTCTGCCCAGGCCCCACCGGGGCCACCGGACCCTGTCCCCCACTGTGCTGGCTGTGTGGCATCTGCTGCTCAAACTCCATCAAAAATATGATGAAAGTAACTTGTGGAAACAGCAAAAATTCAAAGAAAAGACTGCACAGCCCACAGCGCCCCGCTTCCCCTGTACTTGCGGGTCCCAGCGCAGCCGGCCCTTCCTCGGGGCGGGCTTCGCCGGGTCGCGGTCTCAGCACCCAGAGCACAGGCCGGGACCGCGGACACCATCGTGCCCACACCCGGCTCTGGGAAACGCCCACGTTGTTATTTCTCTGCTTCGGAGTATTTTAGAGGGAAATGAAACTCACAGATACAGCCAGGAACGAATGGATTTCGTGGGGCTCAAAATGTGTGTAAAATTCGGAGGCCACTTCAAATAATAATACAAATTACAAACCCTATCTAGGTGTGAAAATAAATATTTATTTGGAGTGAGAAAGAAATCACAAAAGCTCACACAGTAAAAAGCTCGTCCCTCCTGAATGAGCAGAGGCTAAAAATAAATAAACCTGATGACTGCAGTAAACACCACCAAATGGAGGGAAAAT
>CAUYRT010100490.1:0-68576 GCA_963574885.1 Lepilemur ruficaudatus | reverse complement strand
TTTTATTTGATCAAGAAGATAATGCTGTTTTAGGTGATAATGTTTACTGAACACAAAAAATGTTGTTCGCCACACAGCTAGCTCTGTTCTTTTCCATCCTTTCTCATATTAAAAGTCATTTGTTCCTCGGAGAGGTTTGCCCTGATCACCTATCTAAAAATTTAGTAGTTATGGGCCGGGCGCGGTGGCTCACGCCTGTCATCCTAGCATTCTGGGAGGCCGAGGCGGGAGGATCGCTCAAGGTCAGGAGTTCGAAACCAGCCTGAGCAAGAGTGAGACCCCGTCTCTACTAAAAATAGAAAGAAATTAATTGGACAACTAAAAATATATAGAAAAAATTAGCCGGGCATGGTGGCGCATGCCTATAGTCCCAGCTTCTTGGGAGGCTGAGGCAGGAGGATCGCTTGAGCCCAGGAGTTTGAGGTTGCTGTGAGCTAGGCTGACACCCTGGCACTCACTCTAGCCCAGGCAACAGAGTGAGACTCTGTCTCAAAAAAAAAGAATAGTGACTGCCAGGTATCTAGTGTTATTGGGACCAGGTCATCTGCTCAGTTCTTTACAAGCATTATTCTCATATTTACCCTTTGTTTTGACCTTATGAAGGACAGTCTTATTATTATCCCTATTGGATATATGGAGAAACTGAGGCTTTTAAAAAATTCTGCAACTTGCAAGAGCTAGGAAGCAATAGAGCTGACTCTGTAAGCTGCATCTTCTTGACTCCAAAGCCTGTGCTCTCAATTACCGTACATGACTGCCTCTTAAAGATTTCCTCTATCTGAAAGGTGATTTAAATTTCTGTGAGGGAACTGCTAGTTATCATTCTCAAGAAGAAAATCCATAACTGATGTGATTCTGATAATACAAACTCACCAGTGCCTTATCATGAATCTGAGGTTCTGACTATGTGATAATGATTGTAATTATTGCCTAATCTGAACCATATAAAAATAATTTTTTTCTCCAGCAAAGGACCATTTCTTTAATAAGTGTGCAGACTATTGCTTTTGATCCATGTGTAGCTTCTTCTTGCCCTCATTTTAGTAGGCTTAGCCCTCTTTCCTTAACCTGTTTGTCTCAGAGCGAATTGTGGGGTTCAGAGGTATTTCTTTTGCCTTTTTTTAAAAAAAAATACCATCTCTATAATGTAACTATAATTTCTGGGAGTGATGGGGGAGTCTTGCTGGAAAATTCGACTTTTTGAAGGAACATAGTCTAGCAAAAAGTTTTGCAATCTCTCATAACTGACAGAGTTTTGGCATAGTTCTATGTAGCACTCAATCTCTTAACAGCTCAGTTTTTCCAGGGCTTTGACTTTTACTTAGTTTCAACCTTTAAGAGAGAAAACTTAAGAATATTCAGTCAAACTTTAGGATTTCAGTGTAATAATTATGACCTAAGTATGCTTTGACATGTTTCCTTTTTTTCCCTAGAACTGGATGCTCCCAGTAACCTCCAGTTTATCAATGAAACGGACACTAGTGTCCTGGTGATATGGACCCCTCCTCGGGCCCGGATAGCAGGGTACCGGCTGACCGTGGGCCCTACCCGAGGAGGCCAGCCCAAGCAATACAACGTGGGACCCTCTGCTTCCAAGTACCCAGTGAGGAACCTGCAGCCGGCGTCTGAGTATACTGTGACCCTCGTCGCCGTAAAGGGCAACCAACAGAGCCCCAAAGTCACTGGAGTCTTTACCACTCGTAAGTCGGAATTTAAATGCCTTTTCTTAGTGATAGGTCCTTAACTATGTTGACATTCTCTATTCTTCATTCCTTTTTTAAAAGTTAGTACATAGTTTAAAGCAGTAATTCTAAAAGTATGCTCCATGGACTGGTTGCTAGTCCATGAGTTGTTTTGCTACCCGGTCTGCTGCAAGGGAAGGAGCTTGTGCCGGAATGTAAATCACAAAGCATGCTGTTTGGTTTAGCTGATCGTTTTTCTGAAGCCAGATTTTCTTGATGAAGGAAGCGGTGTGTTCGTTTGCATGCATTGCCAAGGTCCTATTTCTTCTAGGGCCAGCGAGCACTTTGAGTAACGTGGGTTTAAAGCATTGCGTTGTTAGAAAAATTAAATTCTATTGTATTAAAGGAACTTACCAAATACTAATTAAGGCAAGAAAAAATAAGCATTTTTGTCTACATCCTGGACTTCTGGCATTGAGTGATTATCGTAAATGCAGATTAGAAAACATCTGCAGATTGAATGGAAACCAACTGATAAAACAAGAAGCCAAGGAAATGATTTCTTTATCATTGGTGGAGTGTTGGCCGCAGAAGATTAAAGTAATTCTGCAGAACAGAACAGCTTTTTCTCTTAAATTACTCTTGAAATCCACAGAGGAGAAAAATACTAACAATAACTTTTGGTCATGTCTGTCCTTTTGCTCAGCATTTTAAAGGAAGTGGTCTTAAATCTCCTACATATCTACTTCACAATGAGGGCCTCTATTCACAAACCGATTTCTATTAAGTACATCATTTACATTACAAAGAATTATGAGACTCCTTATTTCCCGCTGAACATTATTTGTTATTTTCAACTCAACATTTTGAATTATGAAATCACCTAACATAAGCACGTTTTTCAGCATATATTGCAGCCACGGACTAGTTTGCAGTTTTCCAAGAGCTTTCAACAAATCTTACTCTTTGACTAATTTAAAAATATGGATTTTAAAAAGCATTCAAAAAGTCAATACAAATGCAAGATTAGTTTGCAAATAACTATGAAATTTATTATCCAATGAAAATTCTGTATAAACTTTACCCATAAAAATTCATAATTTACCAAAAATTTATTTCCATTTAAATTTGCTGTATGAAGTTTGGCCTATGAAGGCTTTTTCCAAAGTAATTGTTAATCATAGGCAAATAATCTACATTTACTTTGCCAGTAAGTTTACCTTAAACTTTTGCTATTTCATGTTGCATAATTCTGAGATAGCCTAACATCTTCTCTCATATGATTAATGTCTCTGTATTTTTTGCAAGTATCCATTTCCTGTAGCGGTTTCACCGAGTTAGAATGGAGATTTCAGTGAATGTGCCCTTTTAATAGATGCCTTTTTACTGAAAATGTAGAATTACATAGTTGTCTTATTCATTCCTTAATATAAGATGTATTTCCTGTAGTTTCTTTTGTTGAATAGAGTGCTTATAAAAAGAAAAAAGCATTTTAAATGATGCTAACAATAATTTAATGGAAGGTGGAGATCAATATAAGATATTTCAAGTACTTTTCGAGACTGATAGTATTGGATGCATTATTTTATGCTCTGCACAGTACATTTATATAAAATATAATTGTATTTGAATCAGTACTTTAGTACTGATAGTCAAGACTAATTTTATTAGATAAAGGTTAACCTAGTGCCTGGCACATAGTGTACTTTCCAAAACTGTTTGTTGAATAGATGATTGATTGAGGAATGAATGATAACAAAAACAGCTCCACCAAGCTTAGCTTTAAATAAACCAGTGTGAGCAGTTGGAGAGCCAATGAGTTCTCCAACTTCATTTGAACTTTAAGTACTCCCTAAGGCTGTAAACATCAGCAGGGCTCGCATGGTTTTGAAATTACTTTAAGTTTCTGTAGCTTTTTACTGTCTTACTAAAGCTGAATTCTGGGAATAACTTTTCTGAGTTTTATAACTTGTGCTAAATTCTTAAGCATAAATGTGAGAAAAGCTGGGGGGGGCACTGTTTCTGAGGAAAATTCAACTTATTCTTGTATTGATAGGACACATTTTATTTTAACAACCAGGCTGTTGTTCATCTAACAAAACCTGCCATAGGTCATGCGGTCACATCCTTAGTTTGACATCAGTTTGTGGGTTTGTGGTTTGGTGATTTTCCTGTAATGGTCTTCCCAGGCAGAGAGCCTCATCTTAAACTTGGGAAGACTCTGGCTGGCTTGATGAAGCAATAGAAAATACCTAGCCTTAAGGACAGTTGAGGAGAATGTAATTTGTCAAAACATTGTGGCTTTCACAGATGTCCAGTGACAGAAACTGACTGTTCTCTGAATTGTTTCTTGTGGGCCCTTAACAATGGTCACGCAGGGCTGGCCATGGCATTTTGGCAAAGTCAGCAGCAGCCAAGTGGTATATGATTTCAAAGTCACTGGAAGGCACCAAGGGTCACCCAGCCTACTTCCCCCAACAAGCCATCAAAATAGTAACATGCTTGCAAAACAGCACACTAAACCGGTAGTTCTTCAGTTGAGCCATTAGAGCAGTCATTATGAAGTGGCCCATGCACAAATTTCACTTTTTCCTCACACAGTATTTTAAAAGGAAAAATGAAAATTAGGCTGGGCATGGTGGTTTGTGCCTGTAATCTCAGCACTTTGGGAGGCTGAGGCAGGAGGATCTCTTGAGGCCAGGGATTTGAGACCAGCCTGGGCAATACAGCAAGATCCTGTCACTACAAAAAAATTTTAAAAAGAAAAAGGAAAAGAAACAATTACACATTAAAATCCAGACTGGAAAAAAAATGGAAGAATTGTAATGTTGAACCTAAACTCCCACATGATAAAGAAAAAAAAAAATGGAGCTGAGTAGAGACTGGAACCTAAAGACTTTTTAATCCCTGTTTGTGTAACTCTGGAGACTAACTCTTCATCTCACCAGCCATTCATAATTTAACATACATGAATTGGGTAGACTTTCCCAATGGGAAAAGAACTTGGGTGGGACATAAAGAGGAAGGAATTATGATGGCATCCACCATGTAACCAAGGCTATTAACACACTGGAAATCCTTGAGCTTAACTCACTTGATTCAAGTATCTTGGCTTCTGAGACCTCTCTTTTCTAAATGTATAATAAGATTTGCAAGGTTGTTGGGAATCTCTACCTTAACTTTGTATATACATGCTCTCTTTTCTTTCTTTTCTTTCTCTTTATTTCTTTTTCTTTCTTTGTTTCTTTCTTTCTCTTTTTTTCCTGTAGTGCTGAAACCGAAAACAAATCTTTTCTTTTTTTAAAGTAATAATTTCACTAAGAGAAATAACAGTGGTGTCAGAATCCTAAACAATGCAAAATAAACTTTTGTTATAATTCCTGATTCTGGTGGTAAAATACTAAATCTTAGCCAGTATTTATTATTATTAATGAATAATCACATAGTTAAGGAACAAATCTCTAGAATTTATAGTGCATCCATGGTGGTAGATTTTGATTGACTTTTAAATAGCATCTCTTACTGGAAGCAAAAATAATTGGCCATCCTTATGGACTAATTCAACATGAGGCTGTTTTTAGATCACCATCTATAATTTAATCATTGTTCTTAAATTAATGATTAAGAAACAAAATGATAATCAGTTTCTGGTGACCACCTTTTCATTTCACAAGGGGCTTTATATTGACATTATAGGAAAATTTATTGTCACCAAACTTAAGTCCCGATGATGATGAACTGCGAGATTGTCAGAAGTGCAAACTCCCTACCCCCATATTGAACACACAGAATCAGAGCCTGCATTTTAGCCAGCTCCCAGATGATTTGTGTGGCACTTTAAAGATTGAGAAGCCCTGATCATCTCCAAATTCTCACCCAATGAAGGAACTTACATGACATTTTCTATCCACTGGTTGGTTAAGTTGAGGTTCTCAATAGAAATACTGTCTCTGTTCTATGCAATCATCTGTGAGTCCAAGGTCTGAACACATGCCTTGATTTCATCTCACAGTGCAGCCCCAGAGCTCCATCCCTCCTTACAACACCGAGGTGACGGAGACAACCATTGTGATCACATGGACACCTGCTCCGAGGATTGGTTTTAAGGTAAGTTGCAGAGATTCCTAGCCTCTTGCAATATGGCCCTGAGGTGCCCTCATGTTTCTTCTGGATATGGTAGAGACAGGAAGTTCAGAAGTCAGGAGCCCTGGGTTCTGTTACCTGCTTTTCTTACCTCTTTGACACATTGCCGGGGCCTAACAATACTTGTGCCCTGGCAATCTCGCTGCATTGCTGGAAGGATGGACAGACTGTGGAAGTGCTTTGCAAAGGATGAAACATTAGCACGGAGCTGTTGGTGGTTGTTGTCATCTTATTTTCTCTATCCTTTCTCCCAGGGCACGACATTTAAACAAATATAGGAAAACTCCATTTGATGTGTTGTTCTAAATGGGTGTGAACAAGTTCACAAAAGCCAATTTAAGGAGCCCAATTAAACACAGAGTCACTTAAAAATCACATTTTCATCCAATCAGTTTTATCTCCAACTGTTCAAAGGCCTGCGGGTGAATCTCTTAATAGAAGTTAAGATTAAGGTCTTCCCTGTGGGTATCTGGATTCATGTTCTTTAAAGTAATGATATTAGGGAGGTGATGAATACAAATGAATAAGTTTAAAAGAATTTCGTTCTTTGGCATTTAGAGTGTGGAGAGAGAAATATTATTTATTATGAATGGAAATCAAAACTAAATCCCCATGATTGTTTGTTTAAGAAAATATACCAAAGATCATTTCTGAGATATGCAAATGGCCATATTGATGATTATGCTACTTAAATATAGACAAACTCTTTTGAAGATTGCCAGTATATCTTTTAAATTTCCCTGAATTCTGGCTTTCAGAAGCCCTATAATGTATGAAGGATGTCTCTAGAGTTGAACACTATTTGATGACACAGTGTTACCTAGGTTTTTGAAATTGAATCTTAAAAGGATTTTAAATTATGGGCACATTCATTCTCATTCTTCTTTTGTAACGTATCCCCCTGCAATTGAAGCTATGCACATTTTTCTTCAAAAGGTGTATTTTTGCGATACAAAGCACTACAGGGGCTGGTGCCTTTAAATGGAAACTAAAAGTGAATTGAATGTTAATAACTCATTAAAGAGAGAGCTAGGAGATTCCTTCTAGCACAAAGAAATGGAAATAAACTACCATGTGGCCCAAAGCACCTGTGTACTTCTGGTTTCTTCCAGGGGATTCTTTATCAAACAAAACAGTATGTAATGACATTTCTCTAGAACCTTCCATGACAAGCCTCCTTAATGCAGTTTGGAAGATACCTCCCCTACCTTCACTCCCAGTAGAGGGAATTTCCAGCTAAAGTATATAATAAAGTTAAAATAAGTCCCCAATGCAATTTCTAATAAAAGTACATTGTGCAGTTTCTAAAAGGGTCACATTATTTAAAGCATCAGCACAGCCTCTTAGCAGTAATGCAACTTTGGAAATATTTGTCCATCATGTTTATTTTGCTTTGCATTTTCTAGCTGGGTGTACGACCAAGCCAGGGAGGAGAAGCACCAAGAGAAGTGACTTCAGACTCGGGAAGCATCGTTGTGTCTGGCTTGACTCCAGGCGTGGAATATGTCTACACCATCCAAGTCCTGAGAGACGGGCAAGAAAGAGATGCACCAATTGTAAACAGAGTGGTCACACGTAAGAAGAGTTCTTTCTCCCTCTTTTAGTTTTTAAAACTGTTCTACTTTTTGAAAAAAGCTAACATCAATATCACTTTTTACTTATGAGAGTGGCACCGGGGAAATATCTCATCCCTACTTCTATTGTGAGCATTTCTAACTTTGGCGTAGCAGGTGCAGCTCATGCCATATAGTCCACAGTATCAGAAATGTTCTTTTCATGTTAAGAAGATTGATGAACTGGCAAGATGGAAACAATTTCAAAGTATTGTAAAATCATTAATCGTAAAAAATTCTGTGCTGCAGAATGGCTATCCATCATGTTTTCATATATTTTTACTGATTCTGAAAGAAATGAAGTAAGGAAGGAAGGAAGGAAGGAAGGAAGGAAGGAAGGAAGGAAGGGAGGAAGGGAGGGAGGAAGGAAAGAATATTTTATAGATCAAGAGCTTTGTGTTAGCTTTAACTTTTAATTTAAATTTTTTTTTTCTGCATAGCATTGTCTCCACCAACAAACTTGCACCTGGATGCAAACCCTGACACTGGAGTGCTTACCGTTTCCTGGGAGAGGAGCACCACCCCAGGTACGTCTGGAATGCGTCAGAGGGCAAGATATCCAATACCTTCCCAAGGCAAAGCATTTAGAAACTGTGTTCTTTTCAGAGAAAGAGTCTGAATTACAAGCACCCAACTCTCCATAAAAAATACATGAGTGTGTGATGTACATCATAAAGCAACATATGCAGGGTGTTTTAATGCACATTTACTTAAATCACGGGATTTAAGTAAATGAACAATCGCAATTAAGAACAATCACACACTAGTCTTTGGGGAAAGGTAGACCCTGATGAGCTGTAGGGACTCATGAGGACTGAGGAAAAGCATTGCGGAAGGTGCCTTTTGCTCAGTGCATTAAAAATTGCCAAACAAATGGCAAGTCATACTACATCATTTCCCTTTTGTAAATTGTTATGGATCCTAAGTTTATTATTTCCTGAAGTCTTATGAACATTTTGTCATGAGTTGTACTACAAAAATTCAAAGGTGATAAAAAGCAGAAATATCTTTATTTTATAGACCGAGAAAAGTGAGACTCAGAAAAAAATTGACCTATCCATAGTCACATATTTTAAATATTACAAAAGAGGGATTGTAACTTTTTCGTCTCCTTTTCATACCCAGCATCACATGTTTGGGACATAATTGTTTTTGTTTTTGTTTTTGTTTTTGTTTTTGTTTTTGTTTTATTTTTATTTTTTTTCTTTTTATTGCAGCATATTATAGGGGTACAAATGTTAAGGTTACGTACATTGCCCTTGCCCCCCTCCCCACTCCAGTCAGAGCCTCAAGCCTGACCATCCCCCAGACGGTGCATGTTGCACTCATTGTTTTTGATTTTGGATTTGTTTTGTTTTTTTCACTTATGCTCTATACATACTGAGAAATTTGGTTAAGGGGTTCCATGATGATTTTTAAAGCTTTAAAGGAAGCTTTTATCTAAACTCCTTGTTCATACATATTGAACATTATTTATAAAATGGTAAAATGTATAAAAGATAGCTGTAACAATATCCAAGTAGCATGCTGTACTACAGCAATGACGGGAAATTTTAGATCTGCATTACCTTTGCCAAAACCACACGGAAAGTATCTTTAGATGAGAAGCAAATATTAAAATGTAATTGTTTTGGGGAATCATCATTGAGATTAACAGTGCTTATTATTGAGAAAATTCTAAATTAAGTAAAAACAGAAGCTTCAACTAATGTTGATTATATCCTTATCAACTATACCTCTTAATTTAAGGGATATATTTAGCTTGTTATTTAACTATTTCTAATTTTATTGCCAAAATAATTATAAAATTTTTGTAAAAAAGATTTAATACAGTTCTTATTTTTGCTTGGGCACACAGTTAAGGCAATTTTCAGTAAATCTGGTCAATGCCTGCAATCACACAGAATAAAACTATGAGTAGCTTAAAATATCCTTTTTAATCTCCCTCAGAAGTTGAGTGATTTGGGTGGAGTTTTCGTTATCTGTGGAAACAGAGTTCAAGCCAAAGCTGCACTATTTCCAGCCGAGTTGCTCTGAATTTGAAACTTTTAATTGGCAAGTTTCACACTTGTTAGCAGCTAGGCCAATAATGTCTAGTGTCAGTGGCCTAGCCTGCCCATTGGATGGTCACTTGCAAATGTAATGATCTAAATGTCTATTTCTCATCCAGTTGTGTTTCCTCGTTTATACCACTTTAGTGTTCCCCTTGTTCCTAATGACAAAACTTATACCATCATTTTCTTGCCCTCTAGAAAGTTTAACTTTAATTTACTTTCTCATCTTACTTTTATTCTGGCCCTGTGGATCTCTAAGTTGTCACTATTTTTATTTGAATGTCTCTCTCCTCCCCCTCCACTTGTTTACTGACCAATTTCTAGGATTCTTGAAATCTTCAACAATTAGTATGCTTTCTAGAATAAGTATCACCACTTTTATTTTTCACGTTTTCTTCTTTCTTGACTGTCTTCCTGTAAATCCCGTAAGTTCTGCATTTTTAAATTAGGAGAGCCGTCTTTGGGGAAATGTGCTTAGGGTTGAGAGTGAATTCATATTGGGCAGGTAGAATGGAATATTCCTCGGCTGTCCTCAGATGATCCATTAAGGAAAAGCAGGCTAGAGTGGTAGAGGAAGCATGGGATTTGGAGACAGGAAAGCCTTTGGTAATCACTTCCCCATTCCAAGATTTTTTTTTTTTAAATTGAGAGTCTTAGTACTGCCTCCAAGGATTGTTGCAAGCATTGAGTGACAGACAGTGAGTCCTCGATAAGTGCCAGGTCCTTTTCCCATCCCCCTTTGCAGGTCCATCATGGCAGTCTAGTTAAACACACTCTGAGTCCCAAGTGCTCTGTGTAGTGACTCCCTCCTTTCTGTTTTCTCCAGACATCACTGGCTATAGAATTACCACAACCCCGACAAACGGCCAGCAGGGATATTCGCTGGAAGAAGTGGTCCACGCCGATCAGAATTCCTGCACTTTTGAAAACCTGAGTCCTGGCCTGGAGTACAATGTCAGTGTTTACACTGTCAAAGATGACAAGGAAAGTGTCCCTATCTCTGATACCATCATCCCAGGTAACAGAAAAATAAGCTGTTATCCGCCGAGTGGCACTTTCAATAAGAGTGGGGATTAGCGTCTTAATCCCCAGATGGTTGAGGGTGTCAGATATATTTGGGATTTAATTCTGACTTCCCAATTGCACTCTCCAAAACCACGAAGTCAAAGCAACTGTTTGGACAAATGCTTGCTGTTAACACTGCTTCACTGTCTGTGCTGCACTGGGAGGCTGTTTGTTGCGACGGGTATGTAACGGAGCGGCAGCTGCTGCTTTAACTCTGTACTGTCTGCTCACGTGGAAACATTACTAAACGCTGTCACGTGTCTGTACTCAGTATTGACAGGCTGAAAGTAATATGGTAAATGCAGCCCATTGGTACATTTGTGCCCGATTTTACAGTCCATATCAATTTTCAACAGCTGTTCTATAAAATAGTTTTGTCTCCATATGTGAGCACTGAAATACCACTTGGTTGATACATCCAATTCTTCATCTTGCAGTTGCAAATCCTTTTATTTTTTAAATTGGAAAAAACTAAAAAGCAGTAAAGGCCACACCTTCAGGGTGTTCTTTCTTGTGGCTTGAAAGATAACACTACAAAGGCCTATCTAAGGATAGGTTTGTTGTTTGTCCAAAATTGGATTTTATCAGAATGAAAGCATTGGACAGATTGTATTTCCCTTTGCACTATTTGGCAGAATGCTTTTACTAATGCTAATCAAATAACTTTGATTATGAATTAAACAAAATATTGACAATAGCCTTGAACTCAGGCCTGTCTTTGGCCCGAATGTGCTTTTGGCACATTTCATACCATACGTTCATAATGCATTAGCGTTATGGCCATGATGTTGTCATGAGTTCTGTATGGGAGAAAAAAAACAGTTCATCGGCCATTGATTTTTTTAGCTTTCTTCATGCAAGCTTTTATTTTCCTACTAAAACAGTTTTGGATTTTTTAAGACATTGCTCATACTTACTGCAGATATTATATTTAGGTTCTAGGAATGGCTTTGACATCCTAAGTGGGCCTGTGATTTTCAGAAACCTGACAAGTTCAAACGGTGCTGTTTAGGGATATTTTCAAAATGCAAGAAAATCCCTGAAAGAATATTGTAACCTGTTTTGCTCTCCCAGGGAAGCAAACTATTCATGATGTTTAGGAAGTCTTTTCAGAGAATTTGAAACGGATCGCATATTACCATCATTGCTTTAACATTCCATCAAATTTACTACTGGTAACCTGATATACACTGCTTTATTTTTTCCTCTTTTTTTTGCTTCTATTTTTCTTTTGCCCCCTCTTTGCTTTGTAACTCAATAGAGGTGCCCCAACTCACTGACCTAAGCTTTGTTGATATAACCGATTCAAGCATCGGCCTGAGGTGGACCCCGCTAAACTCTTCCACCATTATTGGGTACCGCATCACAGTAGTTGCGGCAGGAGAAGGTATCCCTATTTTTGAAGATTTTGTGGACTCCTCAGTAGGATACTACACAGTCACAGGGCTGGAGCCGGGCATTGACTATGATATCAGCGTTATCACTCTCATTAATGGCGGAGAGAGTGCCCCTACTACACTGACACAGCAAACGGGTGAATTTTGAAAACTTCTGTGTTTGAGACATGGATGGTGTTGCATGCTGCCACCAGTTACTTTGGTTAAATACGGACGTTTCAAGGGAGAAGGTAGCAATTGGCCGGAGATTAAGACAGGATGGTTTGGGAGATGAGGACTCAAGTGCATATGCTAAACGACTGGATTAAAAACGTATGCAAGTAGTCTTAAGTGCACTTTCATGTGAACCACAAATATATGTAAAGCTAGGTAAATATAAATATCTGGCTTATTAAATATAAAAGAGCTAAGATTAATTAAATTTGCAGACCTAGGCATTTTTTTAAAAATCTAGCATGAATGCCCAATTGTATAATGAGCACCAGTTAATTATAAGAAATATACTTCCAAATGTACCATTATGCTCTTCCATCGGCCCTTTGATAAACTCTACCATGTTGCTTCTTTGTAGCTGAGTAAAAGTCCATCAAAATTGAGGGTAGAATGGATGGAGGTTGTTTTGAGGTAGGAGAAAAATTTTGGAGCATTCTAGGTTTTGTTGCGATCATGAGGGGAAGAAACACCTCTTTAACCACAGTCTGGGGACAAGCATGCAACATTTTAAAGGTTCTCTGCCCTGCATGGGACGAAACACGCTGAGAACCAATTTGCATGAACCCTTTTCACTTGTAAGTAGAGTTCACTGAATAGAATTGTAGCTATGCCAGTAGCTGTAGACATCTCCTCACAGGGGGAAGTTTAGGACCCTCTTGTCTTTTTGTCAGTGTGCATGTATTTCTTTGGAAAGTACTGCTATGTTTCTCTTTGCTGTGTGGCAACTTAAGCCTCTTCAGCCTGGGATAAAATAATCTTCTGTGGTATTCATAATGTATCTAAAATCAACATATTTTATAGTAGATTAAAATTATTTTTTTTAAAATATATTGATGATGGCAGAAAGGTTAAAGGGGCCTAACAGTACTGTGTAGTGTTTTATTTTTAACAGTAGTGCACTATGACTTAGATTAGATTTATATTGGACCATTTTGCATGATTATGACTCTGTTTCCTTTATGCATGAAATTTGGTTTTACCTTTCCAGCTGTTTTGTTAGCTTGAATTTTAGAATTACCTTAACTAAGACTTCCTTCTTGTTTGAAACCAGCTGTCCCTCCTCCCACTGACCTGCGATTCACCAACATTGGTCCAGACACTATGCGGGTCACCTGGGCCCCACCCCCATCCATTGATTTGACCAACTTCCTGGTGCGCTACTCACCTGTGAAAAATGAGGAAGATGTCGCGGAGTTGTCAATTTCTCCTTCAGACAACGCAGTGGTCTTGACAAGTAAGCAGTCAAACATGTCTGTTCCAGAAATACTAACCTACAGCGTAGCAGATGAATTCTGAGCTCTCAAGGAGGAGCAGCTAAGAACAAGAGAGCTGCAACAGAGCTACAAGCTAAACTCCAAATTTCAGTGCAGTTCCATGAGTTTCGAAAAATGTAATGTTTGTTGCTATCCTGATATACTTTTGATATCTCCAACTTTTTAAAAATCAAAGTGGAAAAACAACAGCAGGGAAGTTCTAAGACTTTGAGTAAATTCTGTTTCCAAATCAGCACATAAAAACAAGTGACTATCAGGAGAAATTACATGACTAAATCTAAATCTTTAGAGAGAGGAAAAAGTGAGGGTTGAAAATAGTGTCGCCATATCTGCTTTATTCTGATTTTTTAAAAAAAGTGTCAGTAGATGATCTATTTAGCATTTGAAAACTTAGAAACAGTGACTGATTGCTTGGGATAGATCTTATTTTGAAGAAAGAGTCCAAAGTTTAATTTGTACTTCAAAAGAATCTGTTAGAAGGATTTCTCAGAAGGCTGTGGACTTAAGATGTTTTCCAAGAGACATTAAATAAACAACAACAATTTATGGAAATTGTCTCTTTCTAGTTCCAACCATTTTGGAGTAGACATCTTTTATTAAAGAAAATAAGAGTAAGCTGCAACATGGTTCTGTGTTTCACGTAAACGTTACTTCTGTACTATTTTCGTGGTACTGTAATAATAAAATATATTAGAACAGCACCAGATTCTGTATAAGGGAAAGCTTGCTTACATCTAAGTACGTTAGCAAATGTTGGTCTGAAAATATCCTCTATCTTTTGGTCATATTTTAGATAAAGAAACACAAAGAAAAGCAGCTCAGCATGACCATGATCTTGGTTTCTCATTTCTTAGCTAAGGGCAAGAATATCTTTACATCTGCATATCCACACCCACGGGGCTGTTGCTTCTGTTCTGGAGCACTCGGGAATCAGTCATTACAGCGTCACCCAGTGTACAAGCCCCTGCATCAGGCTGTCTGCCACACCTTAGCCACAGGCCTGTCACATATTAAGCATGTATTCTAAGACCTTATTATGATCCTAATGCTACAAATGACCTTAAGGTAGCCCTCTCCCCGCTAGAGAAGTCATTATGATCCTCTTTTAGAGATGAAGCAACTGAGGTGCCCAGTGGTTAAGTAAATTGCCCCTGGCCAAGGAGGACGAGGAAGTGGAGTCCGCACATCCACATCCAGTTTTCTGTCTAGTGCTTTTCCAAACATTGCAGGAGCCTCTGCAGAAAGGTTAAAAGGCAGATGGCGTGTTGAACGTCAGGGAAATGAGGGTCTAGTGAGTAGGAGATCAAAGGTTGGAAACATTACTCTGCACATTTTTGGTACATTCCTGCTCTACATAACTGACGTTTCAGTCAACCATGGACTGCATATAAGGCAGTGGTCCCATAAGATTATAATACTGTATTTTTACTGTACCTTTTCTATGCTTAGATATGTTTAGATATACACATACTTACCATTGTGTTGCGATGGCTTAGAGCATTCAGCACAGTAACATGCCATACAGGTTTGTAGCCTAGGATCAACAGAGTATACCACGCAGCCTAGGTGTGCGGTAGGCTATACCGTTTAGGTTTGTGTAAGTACACTCTAAGATGTTCGCACAATGATAAAATCGCCTAATAATGCATTTCTCAGAAAGTCTGCCCATCATTCAGCAGTGAATGACTATATGTCAAAATGGGAGAAGAGATACTCAGGGATGTGTATATATAGATATTGGAATATTCTATTCTCACCTTAATATAGCAGAACTGATTGCTTTCCCTTTGGATTGTGGCTCCTTTCCAGTAAAGGTCACTTATTAAGACCACTGATCCTGGCCTGGGTCCACCCCTGTATAATCTTGGGGAAATAAATTAAAGAAGAGAACTTCTTTGTATCTCAGTTTTCTCATTTATAAAATGGAGATAATTGTAGTAAATCAAACTTTTGGAGGTAATGGGTATGTTCATTATCCTGAGTACGGTGATGGTTTCACAAGTTATGCAAATGTCAAAACTTGTCAACCTATACACTTTAAATATACTCAGTATTTTGTATGGCAACAAAGCTGCTTTTAAAAGTAACAGACTACCTTATAGGGTTCTTGTGAGACATAAATGATAATCCACAGCACTGCAGCAGTTATTATCATGTGGCCTCAACAGACATGCTGTCAAGTGGGCGAGAGAAATACTATTTTGTAACATGCAACTCCATGGGACTCCAGGTCCAGCTGAGTCACACTCTCAGAGGTGGAACTGAGGGCAGGGCCTTAGAGAGGCTACAGGGCGGGGTGACCCTTCCATATCACCTAATTACAGACCATTTCCAGGTGGTGGCATTCACTTAGGTGTAAGTAGGCTATAGGACTGGATGCTTGGATATTTCATCAGTTGAAATAGTCCCAGGAGTGCTTTGTGTTTTTCACCATCTCTCAAGCACAAGTTTAAAGCAAGTCCCAATTGCCTCTTCAGATCTCCTGCCTGGTACAGAATATTTGGTCAGTGTCTCCAGTGTCTACGAACAACATGAGAGCATACCTCTTAGAGGAAGACAGAAAACAGGTGAGTCATGTTGGCAATATGTTTATCAAATAGCTTTCACCTACCAATTTTAAATAGCAAGATGAAATGCTATTTCTATAAATACATCCCTGTTTTTGGTGGTGGTGGTGTGTACGCACTTGTCATCATAGTATTTTTTTTTTTAATTTTTTATCACTGGTCTTAAAAATTAAAAGATGCCTTACTCAGTAATTACCTAGACTTTCAATTACTAAGAAATTAGTCCAGAAACTTTGTTATCTATCCTTTTAAATAAAGAATCTCCTAAGAATATCTCATACTCATTATTTAGAGTTGGGGGACATTCCTTTTGATTAAGCAGCACTGTCCGGTGGCTGACCTAACGCTGTCATTCTCATCTCAGTAGTTTCCTTCTTTTACTAAGCCAGGAAGTTTGTGTTTTCTTTCTGCTTAATAAAATATTCATTTACTACAGGAAAGAAGTTGAATTGAGTCCCATAAATATTATATCCTTTTTTAAATGAGTGCTTCCTTTAATTTCTTCTTTTAAAAAAGTATAGTTTAATATATTCATTAATTTACCTATAGTTCACTTGCCTCCAAAAAGGAGTTACACTATCTCAATTGTGTTTGACTATATTATTGAATAGAACGAGTGAATGTTGTATAACTGGAACAGAAATTTGCTGGAAGCCTCGGTGAGGCTAAGTGATCTGAATTTGAGAGAAACTCTGAATTCTTATTAATTTTTCAAAAATGCACTAACTTCTCAATTCATTAGGAATTACCTACATTGTAATTTGTCCAGGATAATGCCTTGAAGTTTTAGAAAGTTTTATGCTTGACATCATTACCACTCTGTTGACATATCAGTTCCCTCTTGAGCATAGAAAGCTTCTTTAAGAGCCAAAAACTTAATTTGAGAGTAGGCAGGTCTTGCCTTACTTTGAGAGGTACACTTACTTACAGGATAGGAACATAGAATACTTGAACACTGAAGTATTTGAAAATATCACTTCCCAGAAGATCTCTAACACCTGTCTTCAAACATGATACGGAAACCTTACTGCAATAACACATAAAAATTGCCTGGATTACTTAGCAAAAGAAAAAATGAGTGTTTGAGTTGGCTATTTTGAACTGTGTTAGTTGACGATTTTGAAATTCCTACGTGGCTTAGAATCAGTAGGTCATAATCTGAGGGTTACGGCAAATCATACATTGATGAGAAAAAGAACAATTACTTTCCCTTGTAGTCTTCATCACTTCCTAATCTGGTGGTGTCTTTTCTTTTTTTTTTTTTTTTCACCTCTTCCTCCCCTGGGTGGGAAAAACAGGTCTTGATGCCCCAACTGGCATTGACTTTTCTGATATCACTCCCAACTCTTTCACTGTCCACTGGATGGCTCCTCGCACCCCCATCTCTGGCTACGAGATCCGCCATCATCCTGAGCACCTTAGTGGAAGACCTCGAAAAGATCGAGTGCCCCCTTCCCGGAATTCCATCACCCTCACCAACCTCATTCCAGGCACAGAGTATGTGGTCAGCATCGTTGCTCTGAATGGCAGAGAGGAGAGTCCCCCCTTGGTTGGCCAACAAGCAACAGGTAACTTGCTTTCTGGTCTACAGAGAAACGCAGGATACTTTCCTGCACAGTTGGTGCATTGTGTAAAAGAGCTTTATGTTGTCTGTCATCATCTCTTAAAAAAAATAGATCATGGTTAAGAGACGTGGAGAGGGAAATAAGAGAACGTGGAGAAAAATCTCCCTCTTAGAATATATTAAAGAAGATAATTTCTTTATCCCAAGAAATTTCTCACCTGATTGAAGTATTTTTATATTTCCAATAACTGAAGTTTTATTTATAATATAGAAAACTTTACACTGTTTCAAAGTGCCCTTAAAAATATAATTTTAGCGTAATAGCATCATTGTTCTTAGGAGACAGATGCTGAAGTATTTAAGGAAGCAATGTCATCATGATATCTGTATCTTAGTCTCAAATGGTTAAGAGAGAGGGAGAGAGAGAGGGAGAGACAGAAACAAGCAAATGTGGCAAATTTGACTAATTAGCAAATACCTGAGGGAAGGGTATATGAGTGTTCATTGTATTATTTTTGCAACTTTTCTCTAGTTCTGAAATTTTTAAAAAAAATAAAAATTTGAGGGAAAAAATCCCACGGTAAATCTGAAGCAATCATTTCATTACAAGTTGAATGGGCTCCTTAACCTCTTATCTTGAATTATTCATAATTTTTCATTCTGCGCTTTTTGCGTAGTATTTACATTATTGTTTGAAGGAATCAAAAAGACAATTATCTGGAGAATGAACAGAGTGAATCTGGGTATTGTTGGAAAATTATGGATGTGAAATGTTCTCATGTTTTTTCCTAGTTTCTGATGTTCCAAGGGACCTGGAAGTGGTTGCCGCGACCCCCACCAGCCTACTAATCAGCTGGGATGCTCCTGCTGTCACCGTGAGATATTACAGGATCACCTATGGAGAAACAGGTGCAGTAGTGAAATCCCATTTCACACTCTGATCAAATCAGATTCCGTTGTGGATAACCTAAAAGCCCAATGGTGGACATACAATGAAAAAACTTTGGCAAGTCCATTGGATGGAGCCCTGTCTTTCCCAAGAAAACATGGCAGATATGGGTGACATAATTGGTTGCAAAATCAAGATAAAAAGTTGTTTATATAATACAACTAGAGGGAAAACATCAGAGCTGAGGAAAGAAAAGATCGTAAATTCACAAATATGTTATCAGTGGTAAGACAAGTGATTTTTATTTTTTCTTCTTTTTACTTTTGTGTATTTTCCAAATTTTATTCAACGTGAGTATATTCCATTAGAATTTTTAAGGACACGTTATACGCAATCCTGGGCTGAGGGTTTACCTTCTTCTCCCTTTTAATGTTAATCTACAACCCAGTGACATTTTAAAGCTGGAATGTTAAAATAACATTAACTGCAATTTTCTCCCAATTTTTTTACACTTACTAAGGTTTACTACAGGCATAAATACACCGTTCTGTTCGGGCCCTATGAATAGCCCTTTTTAAAAGGGAATAAGCAGTAAGATGTGATGTACATGCTGCTTTCAATATGTTAATTTAATTAATCAGTAATACCAGAGTAACTCCAAGCACCTCACACTCTGAACTAACCCCTTATCGTGCAGGAGGAAATAGCCCTGTCCAGGAGTTCACTGTGCCTGGAACCAAGTCTACAGCTACCATCTCCGGCCTTAAACCTGGAGTAGATTATACCATCACTGTGTATGCTGTCACTGGCCGTGGGGACAGCCCAGCGAGCAGCAAGCCAATTTCCATTGATTACCGAACAGGTACAAACTCCTCCTCTGGGGTTACACAGGCTTATTTATTCAGATATCGTTTTAAATGTCCTCCCAAGGTATTTTCCTCATTGTAAAATTGATTTTCCTGTTTAATAAGACTACAATCTGAACCTAATACCTGCAGCTAACAGAGTTTTGAGCCAGATATACAAGGAAGCACCCCAAGGGCAGGAATTTCTGTCGGTGGTGTTAATTGATATATTCTACATGCCTGCAGCAGAGATAGGCATAGAGGGTATTCATTCAGTAAATATTTGCTGAAAAATGAATGGATGAGTTGATAAAGTAAGAAGACAAGCACCTACTTGGAATGTAGCTTCTTTGTGAATGAAGCAGCTATCTTAAAAACAGATAATGGGATTCAGATGCACGCCCCATCCTCCCGAAAGCTCTCTCTGTATTCCTGCAAAAAGAAACACTTGGGAGAGATTAGTAGTAGTAAGAGATCATTCACATATGTACCAGACCTAGAGATAGGGATTTGTCCAGTCTTGTCCCCTAAAACTGGAACTTCACAGGTTTTTCCTTGCTTTTATTTGTAGAAATTGACAAACCATCCCAGATGCAAGTGACTGATGTCCAGGACAACAGCATTAGTGTCAGATGGCTGCCTTCAAGCTCCCCTGTTACCGGTTACAGAGTGACCACCACTCCCAAAAATGGCCCAGGACCATCAAAAACTAAAACTGCAGGTCCAGGTAAGAATAACCGGCATCTCACATACAACAGGATAAATGGAATAGGACCACACAATATTCCTTTTAAAATACATGACCACTTTGCTGTGAGTACTGTGTATTTTGTCATATGCCATTGTCTTCCCTGTTCATGAGTTCAGGGCTCAAGATTGTTACCAAATCACTTTACAGTAGAAGTCTTAGGATACGTATGTTTCTGTTTTTACATACATAGTTCTGTTTAATGATACAGACATCTTAAATTATTAGATCCACCCTTATTGTTTTGTTTTCACTAAGAAGAGAGGAATGTACTGACTCTTTCAGATCCTTTTAGCTCTGCTGTTTTCGTTTTTATATAAAATACTTGTGAGATTAGGATCTTAAGGCAATCTCCTAAAGGCAAGTTAATTTTTATATTTTTCAAGAGCAGAATCATTAATTATTAGGGGCATATTAGGTTTTAGAGCATATCCTTGGGTGTGTCTTTATTCCAATATGGTAATTTGTATTAGCAATGAACAGGTTTGTCCAAGAGGAAGGCGATATCCTGACTCCTCCATGTTTTCATGATCAATCTTCAAATGGAAATTCTAGGCCACCATGTGCTTGTTAACAAACTGTAGAGGTCACTCGGATGACTTTATAGTGGATGACATAGATGCTGCATTTGCTTTTCACCCCCTTTGCAGATCAAACAGAAATGACCATCGAAGGCTTGCAGCCCACGGTGGAGTATGTGGTCAGTGTCTACGCTCAGAATCGAAACGGAGAGAGTCAGCCTCTGGTTCAGACTGCGGTAACCAGTATGTAACCACTGCTTGGTTTCCGTTTTCAAAGTCAAATTTTGTTCTTGGGTGTGTGAATGCCCTCTGCATGTCTTTTGCAGTTATAAGTAGGGGAAGCCAACTTGTTGGTTAGTTTGTATCTTGAGCTGGGCCCTTTACGAACATTTTCCTTCTCAGTGCCAAGCAATAAACTTATAGGGAAAGAAGTTGTGCAACTATCGTAGTAGCTGTGCTTTGAATTTCTTTTGCTCAAATGGCCTCAGCAAAATCTTATTTGCCTACAGCAAATCTACAAAATATTTTGCTAGGACCTTCTTTTCTATGACTGGATGGTAATGTTGGTTGAAATGAGGCTTGTATAGCTATTATGTTTGGAGCATTTGGAGGACTGTGGCTGGACCAATGTGTAATATGAACACTTAATAGGGAGGGGAAAAGAAGAATTTAGGAACGATTGTAACAATTTGAATCTAACATTGAAAATCAACTTTACCACTTCCAAGGTATAGAAAATCCAGGTCTATGAGACTAACATCACAATGCAAAAACAAATCTTGGTAGAATATCTTTAAATTAATATAAATAAATCCCCACTTGGGGGATATTTTTCAGAGTGTCTACTCATCTCCCATACGCTTATGTTTTAATAAGTGACGCAGCATTAAATATTTTCTAAACCAAAAAATTTAAGCAAGTGTTAAGTAATTTTCTATTTCGTAGTGGGTTAATTAGAATTTAATTCATCAAAGAAAATGGTATCTGCAAAACTGCTTTGCATGTAATAAAAATGCTTATTTCACAACTTGCTTTTCACATAACCTCTTACCATTAATTTGCCTAACAGACATTGATCGCCCTAAAGGACTGGCATTCACTGATGTGGATGTCGATTCCATCAAAATTGCTTGGGAAAGCCCACAGGGGCAAGTTTCCAGGTACAGGGTGACCTACTCAAGCCCTGAGGATGGAATCCATGAGCTATTCCCCGCACCTGATGGTGAAGAAGACACTGCAGAGCTGCAAGGCCTCAGGCCGGGTTCTGAGTACACAGTCAGTGTGGTTGCCTTGCACGATGATATGGAGAGCCAGCCCCTGATTGGAACCCAGTCCACAGGTATATCGTTCATTGCACCACCCAGGTGCTCATGGGAGCAGCGGCTTTATGCCCTGCTGAATGAATTCTACTTTATCGGGCTATTGATTCTTTTAGGAAAGATCCTCTTTAAAGAGGAATGGTAATAAGCAATAAAATTTAGGCAACATTTAGGTAAACACGTCTGATAAAAAGAAATTTTGGAGTAGCTTGGCTTATAAACAAGGCCACAAAGCAAGACATTTGAAGATGATACTAAAATTGTAGATTATTTCCTAAGCTATGACTCCCTGGGGTTGCCCCCAGTGTGTCTAAAAGAAAGAAGTTTGACATCATAGAGCTTACTCTAAAATAGGAACCCAAACTGGGGCATTTCATAGCAGCATGATTCTGAGAACACATGGGTAAGACCTTTCTTCTCTGTTTAGATATCCTGTGCTGGTATATAATTTGCTTAAATGATTATGATTCAGACACATAGGGAACAATCAATAGGACGAATGCTTTCCACAGTACTTTATCCTCTTGTGTTTTGTTTCTGAAGCAGAGTAGGATGCTATCGATGTATGCTGGTGACAGCATAAACCCTAGAGGTGACAATCTGTATTATTGCTTTTTGCTTCTCTTTTCTGCTTCTGTTGGGAGCCAATTTTCTTCTTATGCTGCACTACAGAGAATCCTTCAAATTTAGTAGTGATATCTGCCCTAGGATCCAAATAAAGAGACAATAAAAACATAATTCTATCTGTTTTGGATGGAACACTCGGTAAAATGGTTTTCCATACAAAGATAATTTATGTAGAAGAAGGGGCTACTGCTCATCTTTCCATACAAATGGAAAATCAATCCTAATGGCCAATAAGCCAATTCAACCTTTTTGTTTTTTTAAGAGAAAACCACAACCACAACAAAAATCTTTCTAAAACCTAAAGCCTCTTAGAGTTCTGGCATTTACCCAAGTGTTCCCAGTGATTCTGTGAATTGGTGGTTATAAAACACATTTTATTAGCAAGCACTTTCTTCATTTTGCATCCTTTCTTATACTTTGTTTTACTAAACCTTCGCTTGACCAGGGAACTCACCTAACCCTACCAGAACAATCCATTCCACTTCTTGGAATTCACATTATTTTCCCTTTTTCCCATTTCCTATAAAATAACCTCTAACCAATGACCATCCCGACAGCTATTCCTGCGCCAACCAACCTGAAGTTCATTCAGGTTACACCAACAAGCGTGAGTGCCCAGTGGACACCACCCAATGTTCAGCTCACTGGATATCGAGTGCGGGTGACCCCCAAGGAGAAGACTGGACCAATGAAAGAAATCAACCTTGCTCCTGACAGCTCATCCGTGGTCGTATCAGGACTCATGGTAAGAAGTGGCCTTCTTTCATTAGAATAAAGAAGTAGGTCATCTCTTACATAGTTTATGAGGTGTTGGAAATATAATGTCATAATAGATCTTTTTAAAAAAGTCTTTTTCATAGGCACCTGTCCTGTGAGTTGTCATAACAAAACTAATTGTGTTCTTTTCCTCTGCCGTCAAACACTCTTTTACTGTAATTTTATATCAGTTGGATTCCTTTATGTTGGCCTAAGCTTTTCCAGATGACTGTTGAGACAGAATTTTATAAATAGCTTTGGATTTTGTGCAGCTTTTAGATGAATTCTGCTTATTTTAAAGGGCATGGGGGTGGGGCAAGTTATACAGCCACAGACTGAATACATAAATCCACTTTAGTTATGCATTTTTCTGAATTCTGATACCTTGGAAAGGAATATTTTCCAGTTTGTGCCCACCCATCCTAGCCCTCCCCTTCCTTCTAGATGTACATGCAGAAAACTAGTGAGGAATCTAGGGGATCGGTATACATCTTAACATGAGGCCAATTCCAGGGAAGACTAGAGAAAGAGGATTCAGAGACAGAACACACCATTCCCTTTACCAGTGATCAGAAAAAATTAATGATTTATACCTGTCAGATCATAAAGGAGAAAAACAAGCTAATACCCATTTTCCTCATTTTTTTATCAGCTTAATTTAGTATGTAAGCTATAGCTTACTTGGGCTTAACTCCTAAGAGCATTTGTAAATTCATTTAATTTAACTATGTTGTTGAACATCTGTTCTATAGGAATGAAATTAATCTAGAAATTTACGGTGTGATGGGTTTTGCTGCTTTATTTTTTCTTTCATAATGATCGTGTTTACCTAATGCCCTGGCGAAAATCCCAGAGTTTCAGGTGATGACACTGTTAAAACTGACCATGCCCTTATCTCTAGGTGGCCACCAAATATGAAGTGAGTGTCTATGCTCTTAAGGACACTTTGACAAGCAGACCAGCTCAGGGAGTTGTCACCACTCTGGAGAGTAAGTAATCAAACATTTTAGTATTGACAAACCTTCTGTATAAACAAAAATTAAAGAAGGATAAATGTTGTTTTAGATCAGAAAGTTAACAATGGAATGATTCCCAATTTAGAAACTGATCTGACAGCCTGACTGATTTTGACATACTACTACCACCTTCTATGACTCTCCAGAAAGTGGTCTACTGACATAAAATGGAACCACTTCATTGTGTTACAATGTTGGTGTTATGGACTAGGATTAACATCTTGTTTATGCTCTATTTGTTGTAATTTGTTTTCATAGAGCTTTGGAGAAGACACACTGGCTTCTGCTATACCTTAACAGTGCAATAAGTATTGGACCAAATGGGCTTAGATTCTAGTTTTCTGCTATATCAATAAAATTGCCTTTTGGCCATGTTATTATAACTCCTACCACACATATTTGTACATTACAATACATTAATAATTTGAACACTTACCGAAGTATTTGTAGATACCATAAATCCAGCCCTGTCAACCACTGGTAGTATCTATAAAGCTTTTCATTATTCAAAAGAAAAGGCGTGAGAGGTAAATATCCTCATATTTTCTAATTACTGTTGACCTGTTTCTCTGAATGCCAAAGGAGATGATCTGCCCATTAATAATTATGTATTTTTTTAAATGGATGTATTTGATATGTAATAAGGACATATTTAAATATACCAAAACCTTACTTGTGTGAGCCAAGTCGACATTAATCTCTAGCTATGATCCTATGCAGATGTCAGCCCTCCAAGAAGGGCCCGTGTGACAGATGCTACTGAGACCACCATCACCATTAGCTGGCGAACCAAGACTGAGACTATCACTGGCTTCCAAGTTGATGCCGTCCCAGCCAATGGCCAGCCTCCAATCCAGAGAACCATCAAGCCAGATGTCAGAAGCTACACCATCACAGGTCAGGAACTCACTGCACTAACCACATTTGTCAACAGATATCCACCATGTAAACTGACTTATCATTCTATGACTTGCTCTTAGTCGAGACTGCTTAAATTTGTTTTCAATGTTTTATGATGACCCAGTTTTAGAAAGGTGTTTTCATACCATGATGAGAAATAGTTTTGTCCTTTGAATGCCTGATTTCTATAAAGTTTGTCAGAGAAATGGCTTAAGTTTCATTCATCAAATTTGATCTTTCATCACTGTGCCTTCATTTTTAAAAAAGGCAACATAAGGCTTAAATCCAAAAGAAATAAGATGATGATGTATAGTTCTTAGCATTAACATGGATTAAAAAGCATAATTAATTTATACTGCTTGATAAAGGTCACAGTTGTAATTGAGAATGTTTAGTGTCTGGGTCAATTTAGGTCTTTTTGAGCTTTAAAATTCTGATTCCGGGTATCAACCAGTGACAGTCTGATTACTCTAAAGAGAAAACCCTCTTGATAGGTGGCCACCCCTCATCCTCCGAGAGGGCCACTTTTAACATAGCATTTTTGCATTTCAAAATTTACTTTAGCCAATGTCCTTGTCTGCATTAGTGATTTGCTTTGTAGATACGTTTCTCTTAATGGTTAACATTCATACCACGCTCTACCTTATTGTTCAAATGTGGGCCACTTTTGTGGTGTACATGAATATGGGATGGTAGAGGAACCAAGAAAATTGAAGGTGAGCTTGAAAATTCTCCTAGCAAAGCAAGCACCCAGTAAAAATCATCTCTTCTCAAATACCAGGTTTGCAGCCAGGCACCGACTACAAGATCTATCTGTACACCCTGAATGACAATGCCCGGAGCTCCCCGGTGGTCATTGACGCCTCCACTGGTAACTATACTTTCTACTGAGGAAATGCCACTGACTTACGTGTGATCAGTCACGTGAACTGAAGAAACAAATGTGAGGCTAATGTTTTTATATTATAGATCCCAGTGATCCTGTCTACAGAATGCTCAGATTCTCTTAACTCTGTTTAGAAGGGCTGGGGGGGAAAGTGGGGAAATTTTCTTGGTTATTCATTTTTTTTAGAGACTTAATTTTGTTTTCTTTTAGCCATTGATGCACCATCCAACCTGCGTTTCCTGGCCACCACACCCAACTCCTTGCTGGTATCATGGCAGCCGCCCCGAGCCAAGATTACTGGCTACATCATCAAGTCTGAGAAGCCTGGGTCGCCTCCCAGAGAAGTGGTGCCTCGGCCCCGCCCTGGTGTCACAGAGGCGACTATTACTGGTATTGCTATTTCCAGTCTGTGATTCTCCTCCATACTCCCTAGGACAGGTGACATCATTAGCAAACTCCAACTGTGTCTTTGATGCTGTTTCATGAAAACAAGAAGTCCTGTGTCCTGATAACTTCAAAAGGCATTCTCTATGTAGGAGCTGTAGAGCTCAATACATCTCCAAAGGCATGAGTTCATGAAAATGGATTTTCAGTACTATCCTACTGGTATTACTAGACTTTTTTTTTTTGCTGTGAATTTTCCAGATGTCTGTCAGTTCAGTCCTGGAAAAAGATATTTTTCAAAGCAAACTAGCTAGTTGTGATTCTGTCATTGCACTCAGCTTCCTGTAGATTGGGTGATCTTTTAGGACTTGCCAGAGCACCACCTGCCATTGCCCTGGGCGTCCAATCTCACAGAATAGGTCTCAAGGCAAAGCTATCCCAACCACCCACGTCGGAGAGATTGCCTGGAATTGAAGAATAGGAGTTTTCCACCTCAATGGGAACTATTAAAAGCCTCTGGTATTATTTTTGTCCCAGAGATTAAATATCTAACACATTAACTGCCATGTGAGTTGTATTTAACTCACGCTAGCTTTGAGCCTGTGGCCTCATGAAGCACATGTAACTCACACGTCTCTTCACCATGGGAGCTGTGAGAACTGTTTTTGAAGTTGCATATAAGTCACACACAGAAAACAATAAAAAATAACAAATTTTTCATTAAAGTAGAAAGGATCATTTTGTTTTTGAAGTTTTCATTCTATCTTGGTAATAAACACCGTGGCCCCAAGGAAAAACATTTTTTTTTTCTAGTGGGGCAGTCAGTGTGTTAAAGTGTATATAGAGTATCATCTGGACTTAAAAATAACTATAGAATATGCAGATATCAGAAAGAAATGCTGCTTTTTTTAAGAATTCAGGGGGACAGGAAAATAGAATCAGATATGAGCAGAGTTAAATGAGATGCTTCCTACAGAGACCATATAAAATCGGTCATTCTGTCCCACATAGTATTCACCTTTAGTTTCACTTTTCATTGGTCTGTCATTGAGGTCTGCCTGTTTATTAGGCCTAAGTAGATTCATGTGTATGATGTGCAATGATCTCTTCCAAATTTGTATTCCGCTGGTAGTGAATAATGCCAATCGATTTTTCTTAAGTTCAAAAAGGCAATAACATGTTAAAAGAATACCATGGAAAAGTTAGCCTAACATGCTTATCCAAGGTGTGAGATTTGATAGTAAAACAATTAATTTACTACGTGGCCTTCACATGCAGAATATTTGGGTGTTTATGGAAGAAAAGTGAAGTCGATTTTACCTTTCAAGAGGCCCCCAGCTGGCTGGAGAGGAGATGCTTGCTTCCATTAGCTTCTGCCAGGGAGGTGACTTCCACTTGGCTAGCTGAGCCCGCTGACATAATGTGATGGTTCCTGTCTTACATTAGGGCTGGAACCAGGAACCGAGTACACAATCTACATCATTGCCCTGAAAAATAATCAGAAGAGTGAGCCTCTGATTGGGAGGAAAAAGACAGGTAAGAACACTTTTTGGGTAACAGGGAGAAAGTTAAGCCAAGACTAATAACAATGATCAGTTTTGCAATGTGAAAAGGTTCTTCCTGTTTTGATGCATTTCTCATGGATTTGTTTTTTTTCCTAACAGCATAGCTTATATATGTGTTCTTTGGTAGCAGGGATAATCTAACATGCTCTGCAGAGTTTGGTTTTATTTTTGTCTTTACTACAGCCAGTCAATAAAAAGCCTTGTTATTCACCTTTAAAAATTCAAACCAGATGTTAAACTGTAAAACCAAGTTGCTGTCGTTGCTATTCTTATATACCTTTAGTTGAATTTTAAAATCTTGAAGAAAAAAAAAAGGAGGGAGAGAAACCCCTCCCATTTGTCTTTATTTGTTATTTGGTTTCTAAAACTTGGAACTAAATAATGTCTTATCTTTTCAGTTTAATATGAAAAAAATGCTGTATTCATGGGAATAGGAAAATTTTAAAAATGAACGTGTTTTTTATCTATTTTTACCACTTCAAACTATGAAAAACTATTGAGCCAAACCTCTGTAACTCTCATACTTCAGACACTAATATGATTAGTCCAGATTCTTGTTCCTACAACTTGCTTCTCAAATTAAAAAAGAAAAAAGCCTGCACATTTTAGTTCCATTAGGCTTAATTTGGGCAGACGCAGCTTCTAGGGGCTTAGTGGTTCAAAGCTTTGTGCGTATGATAAATTTATACTAACGCTTTTTTCTTTCAAAACTATAAAGAAACCTTTGAGAAATATCATAAAGATTTCTTTCTGGAAAAAGTGTTTTGTGATCTGAGATGTGCTGATTTTCTGGGGGCTTTGATCACACTGATGAACAGTCATTGTTGCCTGAATTGATAATGATCATTGCTGCTGCTTCCTGGAGCTTAACGCGCTTTGCTTTTTTGGCTCTAACCTCTCTCGGCTAGATGAGCTTCCCCAACTGGTAACCCTTCCACACCCCAATCTTCACGGACCAGAGATCTTGGATGTTCCTTCCACAGTTCAAAAGACCCCTTTCATCACCAACCCTGGGTATGACACTGGAAACGGTATTCAGCTTCCTGGCACTTCCGGTCAGCAACCCAGTGTTGGGCAACAAATGATCTTTGAGGAACATGGTTTTAGGCGGACCACACCACCCACAACGGCCACCCCCGTAAGGCATAGGCCAAGACCATACCCGCCGAATGTAGATGAGGAGATCCAAATTGGCCACGTCCCCAGGGGAGATGTAGACCATCACCTCTACCCTCACGTTATGGGACTCAATCCAAATGCCTCTACAGGACAAGAAGCTCTCTCTCAGACAACCATCTCTTGGACCCCATTCCAAGAAACTTCTGAGTACATCATTTCATGTCATCCTGTTGGCATTGATGAAGAACCCTTACAGGTAAATCATTTTTTGCTTCTCATAGGGCAGCCTAGAACGGAGCAGTGTAACTGAAGTGACCAGCACGCTGATGTAAAGTAGCTACTCTTATAGGACATCTACGAAAGATTTTTTTTCTTTTTAATCTCAATATGGCTCCATTTTGGAGGATGTATCAGAAAACGCCATTAGCTTTTATTTAGTCTAGAAAATGAAATAATTTCTATTAATTCTCACACATATGAGGCTCCTTAATGAGACACAGAGATGATTCTAGAAAAGAAAGAAAAATGTTCTACCTGAATTCACATGTATGTGAAGAAGTCTGAAACACCATCTTTATCGTTTGTCCTTAAAAAAGCCCATTATGTGCAACATGTTTAAAGAAAAAGAACTTGGGGGAAGCTGCGCATCGCAGCTGTTATGAGTGATTGATTCTCTAACTCAAACTCCTTTCCTTTGTCCTGCTGGTATCAATTTTTGTTGTGCTCTTATTTTTAGAAAGTAGAAGAATTTTAAACACTGACTATACTGTGGGAAATGTATGGGCTTAGAAACATGAGTTAGAGGATTTGCTGAAGTATTAATATTTTAAGTACTCCATGTTGGGGGATCAGAGATCACCTTGCATAGCATCATAGCACGACTGTATCTCAGTGCAGTGCCCACGTTTTACGTGAAGGGGACATGGCCAGGGTTTCCAAAGGGTTTGCACAGACCTATACTGCAACAAGATAAAGTGGAGGCCATCTCCAATATTCTTGAGGGCTCCTGGGAACTGTGGAGCACATACGCAGTTGTTTGGGAGGACAATCTGGCAGAAGTGATAGCCCCTCACTCAGCTGGTCGAGACCCCTACACCGTCCCTCTTCATTTGGCTCCTGTTGCTTTGTTTGTACACTGAGGGTTACTGATCAGGGAATAGTCCTCAATATAATGCTTTCTCCTCTGCTTTGGATGTATCAAAATTGCAGTTCCGAGTTCCTGGAACTTCTACCAGCGCCACTCTGACAGGCCTTACCAGAGGGGCCACCTACAACATCATAGTGGAGGCGCTAAAAGACCAAAAGAGGCACAAGGTTCGGGAGGAGGTTGTTACCGTGGGTAACTCTGGTATGTAAACACGTGTGATGCAGGCACACGCTCCCCTCTGGACTGTGCCAGAGGTGGCTTTTTCTGTTGACTGTCCCTTTGTTGCTGTTGTCTTTTACCTTTGGAAAATAATGCTACTCATCAACATGAAATAAACGAGCAACTTTAAATTACGACCCCCCCCACCCCACCCAGCAGAGTATACTAGTGTCTTTGCAAAATGCTCACATCATTGACAGACTTTCAAGAGGTGAGGTGATGATAGACCAGGAAGGGACTTCAAATATTATTTAGTCCAACACTCTAGAGTCCTTGCTAGAGAGTGTCTGAGTTGATCTAGGGTACAAGTTTCCTCATGTCTCTTCCCAGACCCTCTCCATCTCACCATGCTGCTGTCCTCTTGAGTGATTCTTAAGTGCCAGAACTGATTATCTAAAGGAAATTCCCCCTTTTGCAGACATTAGGGACAGCTGGCACTTTGCTCCTGACACAAAATGCTACCAACATAGCCCATTTCTGTCCAAAGAGCTCCCTTATTCCAATGTTATTTCAATTTTTTTCTGTCTGATTATGTAGGTCCAAAGCCTCAATAGAGGTTAAAAGATCATTGACTCTTCTTTGTAGCACCTGGAAAGTCCTTTTAAACCAGTAATGTACCACCTGGCTTTTCAGTTTGCAGCAGGTGACGATTCACCAAAGCACCTGAGATAGGGAATAATTAAAACCATGAATCCTGAATCTTCCGACAGGAGGGTTCACTATTCCTCATTGCCAAAGGGTGCTAAATTCTGTCTTTGCCAAGTGACAGGTTTTATTTCTAGAGCCAGTTGCTTAATTTCAGCCTCCTTCCTCCTCTGATAGAAGACTGTGCTGTTTTACATGGATAAATTCCTGTGAATTAAGTAAGCAGTGGAGTATTTGGCCAGAGGAGGGTAAGGAAGAGATTATTTTGTGTTCACCGTATTACATATCCACCATCCTGCTTATCTTTTGTCCTTCTGGTTTTACTAGTACAATGCCACGTGAATGGAATTTTCAAGAGCACTAAAGTCTTTGTGCTTTCCTACTTCATTTGTTAAAAAAAGATTCCATCTCTATAACTTAGGACAGAATCTTAACTCCTCGCCCTTTTTAGAGTATTGAACCCCCTGGTAACAGTTTAAGCTCCTTCCATTTTTCTTTGCAACTCCTTATTCCCAGTAGCAATATCCTGCATCCTAACCAGGTTCTCCTGGCTTTGAGACATGTCGGACTTCCTGGTTCTCCAAAACTATTTCCTTCCAGGGTGATTGATGCCTTTTAAAAATACCAGGCACTTTAAATATCTATTGCTTTTGAGGTTTTGATTTTTGTACTGTAAAAAGAAATAAACACAGTGGGATTTAAAGTGAATTAGTTTATTTAATTTTTAGAGAATAATTTGAGGCATGCTTTATTTGCATAGATTATTTTAAAATAAGCTTTTCCAAATCATAAAGAGACAAGATCTTAGGTAACATGAAGAGACTCCTATTTATTTCTAAATCACCTGTATCCCGTTGCTTCCTCTTGGAATAGTTGATTTTATTGATAAAGAAAAGTAATTTTGCCATTATAATAACAATGCGCAAAAACCTAGGATTTCTGCACTATTATGCAAAAAATGCAATAATAAAAGTGAAGATTGCATTATAATGGTATATTAAAGTGCTAAGACTTTTTGCATTAGGAGCAAAAGCTAGCCTCTAATAATTATTCTTCATTTAATGAGCATGTTCTAAGTGTTGGCAAAGGACCAATATTTTGAATTCATGACCTCATGTAATCTTCATCAGATTCCTAGGAGGTAGAGATATTTTTATTATTATTCTTGTATTGCAGATGAGAGAAGTAAGGCCGAGAGATATTAAATAACTAGCCCAAGGTCACTCAGCTACCAATGGAGAGGCATTGCCAGTCTTTGTGTATCCCACTAAAGCTCTTAACTAGCTTAAATTGCCTCAAGATCTGTTCCAAGTTCTATAAAGTAGATTTATCAGAAATGATTGTTTTTTACAACTGAAGGAATAAATGAAAGATGGGCCTGTGGCAGGTGTCCACTGGCTACATCTAAGCATTGTTTGTTAGAGCAGCTGACGCCTTGATAGAACAGATGAATGCCTCTTAGTGCTATGGGAATTTTTGTTTTAGATTAACTCATTGTATACAATGTTCAGTTTTCTTCTTATGGTCCCACACCACCAATAAGATGTCTTTTTTTGCTTTCTCCTCCTTTTCTTAGTCAACGAAGGCCTGAACCAACCTACGGATGACTCCTGCTTCGACCCCTACACTGTTTCCCACTATGCCATTGGAGAGGAGTGGGAGCGATTGTCTGACTCTGGCTTTAAACTCTCGTGCCAGTGCTTAGGCTTTGGAAGTGGTCATTTCAGATGTGATTCATCTAGTGAGTAGCTTGCTGTGTCCATCCACCTGTCTGTCCATCTTTTCCAGTTCTACACATTTGCACTAATGTGCCAAGGAAGCATGTTTGGCAGACACAGGCTCTTCCAAACATGAAGCAAACAAGGGGATATTGTTTGACTCAAAGTAACATTTTGCATCATAAAAAATGATGGGAAATTTTACTTGTCGGATATTGCTTCATTTAAGGGTTGTATGCCAAATACAACTATTACTTTAAAATAAGACTGTGGTGGTAATTCAGTCTTTGAAATTTTCTCTTAAAGCTAATAAAAAAAGTCAAACTCTTTGGAGTCAGGTATAATTAAGAGTATCAGGATAGGCATGGTGGCTCACACCTGTAATTCCAGTGCTTTGGGAGGCTGAGGTGGAAGGATCACTTGAGGTCAGGAGTTCAAGACCATCCTGGGCAACATAGTGAGATCCCATCTTTACAAAGAAATTAAAAAATTAGCTGGCTATAGTCCCAGATACTCTGGAGGCTGAGGCAAGAGGATTGCTTGAGCCCAGGAGTTTGAGGCTGCAGTAAGCTATGATTATGCCACTGCACTTGAGCAACAGAGCAAGACCCCATCTCAAAGAAAAAAAAAGAAAAAGGTATCGGAGACACAGAGAAACTTTAAATCTCTTTTAATCTTTAGTGTTGAGTGAGGTTGGAGGTGAACATTTACAGTCTCTTTCAACACAAACTATATGTCACATAACACACACCGTCTCACATCACACACACAGACACAACCCAAGTAGCTTGAACATTGCTAGAAATTTAAAGAGAAAATTACAGATAATCCACTTGTAGATAATTAAGAATCAACTTCAATTGAAAAATATTTGGTTTTCAAATTATAAAGAGGGTTTAATTTTCCAATTCCTTTTTTTAGTTAAAATGATCCTAGGAATTATCTATTATGCTTTCAGAGTTAGTATTAGAATTTATAAACCTTCCGTTTATTCTTTGTTTTAAGGAGATGTGATTATTATGGACAATTGGTTCATTTTTATAGGTGTTAACCATCATGCCTTATAAACAAGCCTCTTATAGACATAAAGAAATCATACTCTATGAAAAAAACAGTTATTAAAAAATTTTTTTCAAAGTATTTGAGTTAACTTGCAGACATGAAATGGTTTAATCCAGACTGAAATTAAAAAAAAACAATATTTTCAGTGTAGACTTCTGTCCTTGACCACCTGAAAATGGAAAAGCAGAACCATAGAAGTGTCACATACTGTTTAGGAGTTGGAAATTTTAACATTTGACATCAAGTGGGTGTTTTTTAACTTCTGAAACTGAAATACTTTTAAGTTTGCATATTTATCATCTGTGTGGGTACTTGGTGCAATTGTGGGAGCAGAGCTCTGAGTCCATTTGCGTGATTCTTTGGCTCAATTTATATAATCTTTGCTTAGATGTGATAGCTGTCTGCTTTCTTTATAGTATAAGGAAGGCTGAATTGTTGATAAAATGAAAGTAGTGTATCGTTATATAAACTTCTGAAGGGTTTTGTCTTCGTAGAAACCTTGGAGATTAAAAAGTCTTCGTTTATGTTTAGTAGTTAAAGATCTGTAACTTGTAAGTTTTGGATATTTGTCAGAACCAGTCTTTTATTTGTAGGGATAATAACCACTGATTGAGCATTATGTTTGTTTTTGTTTTGTTTTGTTACTCGGGCATATTTTTCACTCTTCCATTTACATGAAATGGGTGCTGGCATGTAGAAATCAGCTGGTCTTTGCATTATGGTTAATTGAACCCTTTTGTATCTAGGGTCTCTGCAAATCCAAAAGTGATTTTTCATCTATGATCTATTCCTAAAAGCCTACTCCAATCCTACTTTAGTTTTCCACAGTTTTATATCTCAATACTGAGAATTCAAATGGAAGTCACTGACTGGTCTTATGACATGAACATGGCTGAATAAACTGGATCTTAAGATGTCCTAGAAAATGTTAAATGGCAAAAATTAGTATTTTAAAATCCAGCCAAGGAAATGGTTCATCACAGGGATTATGATCTTTAACTTTCTTTGCCACTCCTTCCAGAGACGTCGTGGCTTTCAAAATCCTGTGGCGGGTGCCGGCTCACTCAGTGTCTTGTGAGTCAGAACATAGGAATAACTTTTTGCTCCCACCCTTCCCCTCCCCCCTTGCAGAATGGTGCCACGACAATGGCGTGAACTACAAGATTGGAGAGAAGTGGGATCGGCAGGGAGAAAATGGCCAGATGATGAGCTGCACGTGTCTTGGGAACGGAAAAGGAGAATTCAAGTGTGATCCCCGTATGTCATCACAGATCATTTTTAGTGTCTTGTTAAGCGCTCCCACTTTCATTACTGGGCCGTAACTCTCATTCACAGAAGTGATTGGAGACTTTAGGTCTCCTTGAGGAGTGAACAGCGGGTTTGTTAATCTTTTGATTTGGGAAAGCGGAGACAAGCTTCAAAAACGAGTCATGATTTAATGTTATTACAGGGCACTTTAGCACTTTTCCAACCTGAGTGTTTTGACCATTATCTGCAGTGAAATGTTACAAGGAAGCTTTATTGGTCTGTAGATTCAGCCTTTAAAATATGATTTCCATCTTCTTGTTGGACCCTTTCCAGTTTATTAGATCTAGTTTTTGGAAAGGCTGCCCTAAGCTCGGTAGAGCAGTACCTCTCTTATGGATGAGTTGCATAAATGTATGGGATTTGGGCTATGATGGTCCAAATTTAGGACAGAAATAGAACCACCCCATGTCAAGTCTGCGTTATAGTTCTGAGTCTTACACATGCTTCTGACTTGTGCCTAGATGAGGCAACCTGTTACGATGATGGGAAGACATACCATGTAGGAGAACAGTGGCAGAAGGAGTATCTCGGTGCTATCTGCTCCTGCACGTGCTTCGGAGGCCAGCAGGTAAGACTAGATGTGCCAGGCTCCCTGCAATTTAGATAAGATAAAGGAGAGGCACCTGCACGGATGTGCCGTCCACTCAGGTGTGGCAGAGCCCCTTATGAAGCGTTGAAATACCACGTTTCCTTCCAACGGAAGGCTCTGGAGTGCGCCCCCCTCCCTTCTCCCCCTCCTTGGCAGCCTCAGCCCATCCCCATGCCTGCTGTTCTCAGGCTGTCTCTATTCCTCAGCAACTAAAGTGTCAAATGCTGTGTATCGCTGGGTCTCCAGCTCCATTCTGTTGGAGAAGTGTCCCTGTGACATCATTCTTTGTACCCTCTCTCAATTTCAGAATAGGTCCTTGTTATAGGTGTAGCACTATGCTAAGTAATATGGGACAAACAGAGAATGAACAATGGTCCTGGGACTTAATGATATAGTTGAAAACATTAAATTGGTATACATTGCAAAGTCAAGCTAATTAAATAAGTTTCTGAGTGAGTCTGACAAATATAGCTGCAGGTAGGCTGGCATTAGTAAGAAAGAGAAGGATGACCTGGCTGGGGGTTAGGATGGCAAAGATTTGGTTGGGAGGGGAACAGCAGAGAGACAGAGAACAACACCCCCTGGGGTAGGAAGGCGCTGGTCCAGATGGGGTCCAGTGGGCCAACTCCCTGCCTGGTATCTTGTGCTAAGAAATCAGATGGGAAGAAGAAGTGGATTATGGAGGACCTTGGAAATTCGTTATTTCAGCCTGTACTTCTCAACCGTTTCTGACATGTGCTCTACTTCAATTTGGTATAATGAAAAATGCTATGCCTTCTTCTAATATTATTTGAAATTTCAAAATGAAATGACTCTTGTAATTCAAATAAAAGCTACAGAACAGGACAGTCCTTTGTTTTCAATTTAGACAGTAATAGCTCCCCAAATTCTGACACATGAGGAGCATGCTCCCCACCCAAGGGTGAGATTCATGGGTTGATGCATTGGCATTACCCAATTACCAATTAACCAAGATGTAAAGGAGCATGATGGAAAGTAGTCTTTAGGAAAATTAATTCAGCAGCAGAGAAGGGTCTTTGGGGGCTGTTTCTGCCCCATGTGGGGCAGCCCATGGAAACTGCTCCGATGTTCTTCTACCCGTAGAGGTTAGGTGGGGAGGGGTGTGCTCCCAATTTTGATGGGAGAGAAACTGTGGAATTAATCTCAATCTCTCTCTGTCTTTCCCTCTCTCTCCTTAACACTTACAAAGACCATGATCATTGAACTCAGTCATCCTGGTATAAAAATGTGTGATGGAGAGTGAATTTATTGGGAAGTAGATTTTGATCTCATTTCAGCATCTTCTCCTCATTATTTATGCACACATAACCTTTCATGTGTGACACCTATTGTGTTCTCAAGAAAGGTGCTAAATGAAATTCTTAAGACAGTGGAAACTGTCACATTCTTATATGAAAGCCTGATTCATCGATTCTGTAAGTAGGCATTACCCATATTGCATTAGGTATTATGGGGAATTTGCTCTTAAATGGAGAAATACATCTAAAATATTTAAATTATAATATAAGAAAGAAAATGATTTATATTATTTAGGGTTCTTTTAGTTGTAAAAGTCAACTCGAGTTAGACAAAAATGGCTCACGTAACGGAAAAGTCTCAGAATCTACCAACTTCAGGGGCTGCTCAGCAATGGCATTTGGAGTCTCTCCCTCTCCACGTATCTTCTCTTGCACTGGCTTCACTCTCCAGTGGACCCCTGCTCATAGTGACATCGATGTTCTCCATGAGCTCTAGTTTTACCTCCTTCCAGCTTAGGAAAAATAGTGAAAGAGAACATGTCCTGTCTTACATTTCCAGCAAGAATCTCCGGGACGAGGCTTACTGGCCTCATCATGGGAGAGAACAGCTTAGTCCTGTTCCCATCGTCCATCTCGTCTCTGGCCAGGTGAAAAGCTACCATGTCACTGGCTAGGGAAGTTTAGGAAGGGACTGGCAATGTGCTGCGTTAGAAAGAACATGGCCAGGAGTCACCCCAACCCTTGGGCAGTAGCCCCAACTCCACTGTGTGACTTCCCTGCTCCCTCTGAGCAAGTCACTCTTCTCTTCTGAGTCTCTTTTTCCTTCCCTGGAAAGTGAGGGTGTTTGTCCATGTGATCTCAAGTTCCTTTTAAAATCTCTAGGATTCTATGAAAACTTCTGTCATCTAGAGCAGAAAGGTTGTTAAGGAAGTTGGGACTGGAATGTTAAGGAAGATGGGTGGGTTTTGAATAGGAAGAGAAGAGAGGACATTTCAGAAGAAAGGGAAAGCATAAATAGACGGAGGTAGGTATAAGATATAGTAATGAGCCAAAATGTATTCTAAGAGCTATAAATGCACGAAATCATCATCAAAGCTTCCTTAGAGATTAACTGCTTATATTTTGCCGGTGCATAAGAGCTAAAAGTTTTCTTTATCTTAAGCACTACATTATGATGTCCTCTGGTTGTCATAAACCCCGTTGACTTCACGCCTCTGCTCTCTCAGGGCTGGCGCTGTGACAACTGCCGCAGACCTGGGGCCGAACCCGAAGGCTCCACTGGCCACTCCTACAACCAGTATTCTCAGCGATACCATCAGAGAACAAACACTGTAAGTGCATTTGCCCCAAGAGTGTCTCTCCACTAAATACAAGTAGATCCGTACTAGAGTGTCTCTTTCTGTGGGTACCTTTCTTCCAAATGAACCAAATTTTCTTTATTTTTTAAAACAAATCTCAAAGGACAAGCAGAATACTGTATCCTATAACATAATTTAAGTTATAAGTAATTAAACTCTTGGACATCTCTTATTGACCGGTAAGTATATTGCTAAGTTCTTGAAACTAGAAGGAAATATTCTCCTATCTATAAGCAGTTGTCATAGAATTCCCCACCTCCCCACAGTTTCTGTACACTTTACAGTATTTGCCACTAATTTTTTTCTTCTTCCATTTTAACAGAATGTTAATTGCCCAATCGAGTGCTTCATGCCTTTAGATGTACAGGCTGACAGAGACGATTCCAGAGAGTAAATATTTCCAACCCAGAGGAGCAAGCATGTCTCTCTGCCAAAGTCCATCCAGACTGGAGTGATGTTAGCAGACCCATCTTGAAGTGCTTGTTTCTTTCTTAAGTCCTTTGCTCTGGAGTAAGTTCTCCAGCTTCAGCTCAACTCACAGCTTCTCAAGCATCACCCCGGGAGTGTTCTGAGACTTTTCTCATAAATGAAGGCAGTATGTTGCCTGTTCTGCTTCAAAGTAGTCAGTACCGCTCAGTATTTTAAATGAAATGATTCTAACTTGTGATTTGGTTTAGGATCAATAAGGAAGCATAGGCAGCCAACCAGGATGCAAAATGTATTGAAATGACATGACCAAAATTTTAAGTAGGAAAGTTACCCAAACACTTCTGCTTTCACCTAACTGCCTGGCCCACAATACTGTAGGAACGGCATGTCCTTGTTACTGTGATATTTAAAATATCTACAGTACTCACTTTTTCCAAATGATTCTAGTAATTGCCTAGAGATGTCTTTCTCTTACCTGTTATTTATCAATTTTTCCCAGTATTTTTATATGGAAAAAATTGTATTGGAGACAGTTAGTATGCAGTTGATAAGAGGAATTTGGTATAATTATGGTTGGTGATTATTTTTTATACTGTACGTGCCAAAGCTTTACTACTGTGGAAAGACAACTGTTTTAATAAAAGATTTACATTCCACAACTTGAAGGTCATTCTATTTTATATAAGACACTTTGGGGGGAAATAATAATTCTCACGTATGTTCTTTTTCTTTTCAATTCTGCAAACATTTGAAAATCTATGATGTACAAGGCTCTAATTCTTGTTGATTTCAGTACAAGATTTTTGAAGTCTGTTGCTCCAAAACACAGATTCATTGTTATCAATTCTTCTCTTCAGTAGTGGAGATAGCTTTAATATTTTCTGCTTTAATCGATTTAAGTGGACTCAATTATTTATTAAAATGGCTAGCTCATTCTTCAGAAACACCCTTTAGTTCTTTTCTAACCATTATAATTCTTTCCCTCCCTCCTCCTTTCCTTCCTTCTTCAAATGAACATCTATTCAAAGAGATTCCCTGCAAGGAAAATAAAAAAGATGACTAAGATGTTAAAAGCACTTGAGTAGCATGGTGTGCAGGAGTTTTGTCTTGGGGAAACCCCATGGTATAATAACCCCAGTCCAACTTGTCTTAATTTGTGTTAGCTGATACTTGCAGCATGACTTGATAAACTCCCAGCTGAACAAAGTTTGCTCACTCCTGGTCTGCAAAGGTCATTTCCTTTTCAACTTAACATTGGGGAAACAATGAAACTTCGGGATTAAATCTGACATTCAGAATAGTAAATACTGGCACTGGAAATAGTTGACTATTAGCAAAATAAAAATAGTAGTTCATGATACACAAAACATGGAAAGCACTTTTTTATATACTATTGTGCAATGAAAGAAAGCATTTCAACAAATACTTGGCAAAGAATAGCAAGACTGAATACAGAAAGAGATTTCCTCATAGTTCATTTTTGTTTTTTTTAAAAAAACTCACGTTTAAATTGATTTACAGTTTATAAAATGCTTTGACATTTAGAATCTCATTTGGGGGTGGTTTATAGCTTAATTTTACAGAGAATACATCAGATGAGTTTTCCTTAGCAAAATACACTCCCAGACCCTGGACTTCTAAATAAACATTATTAATCTTTCAGCTTTATCAGGCCAATAGTTACCAAGATAAATACTTTATATATGTTTTTTAAAAATTACAGAAAGTACAGATCAAGGTGATCTGTCTAACACGTGGGTCATTGCTCACTGGAGAGGGGAATAGGCTCGATACCAATCTACACTCTGTACCCTAGAACAACTCACTGAAAATATGCCCAAAAGAAAGCAAGCTGGTGCCTCCAGGTCCGTAGGTGAGGTGGTAAGGTAGGCACCTCAGTCAGCTCTCGTTTAAAAGTCTATTTAAACACATAAAGGAAGAGCAGTTTGGGGTTGAGAGTGATTATGCTTCAAACCACTTGCCCAACTACAAACCTAAAAAGATTTTCTCTAAAATGCACTTTAAGTACATCCAGTTGGACTGTATTAATTAAATGGAAAGCAAGTCCTTTTGACTACTTTTATGCTGAAATGTAAAAATCACAATTAAAAAATTTTTAAGACTTTTAAACCACCTTTTCCAGAATGTCTGATGGATTTTCAAAAGTAATATATTAAACTTACAAATTAAGCTCGGAACAAATTAAACAAATTTAAATGGCCTTTCTGTTTTAGCATCACAATGTAAGAATAGTAAAACTTCCTTTTTTACTGACGTTTCTCAGCTAAACCATTCAAGTATGAGAGAACCCAGTGTCGCCAAAAATCTTTTATAGTTTCTAGTGACTCATGTTATTGCTTCCCCTGAGAATTGTTTTCAGGAGGCCCAGTTGAAAAGGCATAATTAAAAAACAAATCTGGATTTAGGCAAGAAATTGACAATTCAAGAGAAATCAGGTAAACCTAGTAAATATTGTCAGACTTTAAAAAAGAAAAAAAAAATCCTAGTTTTGAAGATTTACCTTACTTTGCTGTACTTGATTTGTAATGAAATTTATTGTTAGGGTATTTATATTGTTTTCAGCTCTAATGACCTAAGTGAGTTATGCAAATTGGTCTGTATGATAATATCACTATAAGCTTGCAAGGCACACTTTCTATGGAGGTGAATAAAGAAATGATCAGGTGGAAATTACAAGTATAGGAAATGACTTTTCTATTTAATTATATTTCCATTGAAAATTCTATTCCATTTCTAGTGGTATGAAACTCATTAAAGTGATTAAGAAACATCACATCAGCAAATTTAAGTGCTGAAATTGCTTCCTATTTAGTAATTTCCCATTACTGTGGAGGGGAATGTGGCAGATTACAATTAAAAAAATCCCATTTTCAGGGGATACAATTCAACTATTAAAAAAAAAAAGCTCCACTGTTGGGACTTCTCATGTTTGGAAACATTTAAAGATTATCATTAAGGCTGGTAAAGCAGAAGAAACACAAAGATGACCTTGCGCAAACTGAGAAAACTTCTTTTCAAGAGTATACGGCACTTACATCTGCAATGTGAGTTATTTCCATTACTGCGTTGTCGTCTCCCTTCATATCCTCATTAAGACAAAAGATTCAATTTGAATTGCAAACAAAAATCTATATAAATTACAAATGAAGAGAAGAAAATACTGTAAGTAATGAAAGAGCAAGGGAAATGGGGCTTTGTCTGGAAGTCCCCAACGGGAAGTTCCTTTTCGACATTCCTCAGCAGAGTCAGGCATGAGATCCTAAAGCATGTTTTACATTTCCTTGAATTCCTTTTTACTTACTCTTTAGAGATGTAAAGGTTTTAACAATCTTAGGAGCCAAATTTATCTTTAAAATAGCTCTTGTGTGGAGCCCCCAAAGGTTTGAAATTAGCATTGGTTGAGGCTGCCCGAGGCAGCTGGCCAGGGGTGATGGTCGGCACCCTGGGGTGAAGGTCAGGATTCCTACCGCCTTGGCTGGGTGCCCCGTCCTGCAGGCTGCCCACCACACTGCTCCCTTAGTCAAAATACATCAAGGGTCATGGATTCTCCCATTGAGCTCTTAGCAATGCGGTATTTCGGAAACTGTCATTTCACTCCAGAAGGAAGCACTGACTTTGCCAAGAGACCTCCTGGCAGGACCTTATGAGGAAACCGGCCCATCTCTGTAGTTCAGCTTTAGTTGTAAGGTGCTGAGCTAAGTGCTGAAAAACTATTTTTTGACTCAAAAACACTCTGCCTTGGTGGAGGAATTGGAATCCTCATACATCACTGGTGGAAATGTAAAATGAGGCAGCTGCTATGGAAAACAGTCTGGCGGCTCCTCGGAAAGTTAAAACATAGAGTCACCATATGACTTTGCAATTCTGTTCTTGGATATATACTCGAGAGAACTGAAAATGTATGTTCACATAAAAAACGTGTACACAAATGCTCAGAGCGGCACTATTCATAATAACCAAAAGGTGAAAACAACCCAAATGTCTGTCAATGGATGAATGGATAAACAAAATATGGTATGTCCATATAATGAAATATTTGAGCATAAGAGAAATGTACATACTTCAACATAAACCTTCAAATCATCATGCTAAGTTGAAGCCAGACACAAAAGGCCACATATTAGGTGATCCCATTTATGTGAAATGTCCGGAAGAGGCAAGTGCATCAAGACAGAAGGTGGATGTGTGTTTGCCAGGGGCCAGGGAAGGGGCTTCGGGCAGTGTTGGCTCAGAGGTGCAGCGTTTCTTTTTGGTTTGATGAAGACATCATGGGACTCGATAGCAGAGACGGCCGCACAGTTTGTGACTATGCTTAAAACCACTGAACAGTGTACTTTGAAATGGTCAAAATGGTGAATTTTATGTTGTGTGAATTTTGCCTTAATAAAAAAGAAAAAAATACCAATTTAATTTCAGGAAATCTTTTGTTTATTGGTAAGAAATGAGGTACGGGGAAAGAGAGTAGATGAAGGTTGAAGGAGGTCAGAAACTTTTTGGCTACCAATTTGGTAACAAAATCATCCATAAATACACATTCAGTAATCTTCATCATAATGTCTATACATTAATGCATCTTCCACCACTTCCCATGCTTCCATATACACAAAAGCTTTATGAAAATAGTAACTAGCACTTTTGTCTAGACAGTATCTATCATGCCCCAGGTGGTGTTCTAAGTGCCCTTAATATTTTGTCTCATTCCCTCTTTAGGGTACCCCTAAGAGATGAGTATTGTCATCACTGTCATTGCCTAATGTCACATAGCTTATCAGTGGCAGAGCTGGGACTGGAACCTGACAGGCTAGGGCCAAGACATGTGCTTTTACATGGCGAGCTATCCAATCTCTTAAGGAGTGAGTCCATCCTCATCTTTATAGAAGGAACAAACTCCAAGAAGTGAAGGCATGTGCCCAAGATCACCCAGCTGCTGAGTGGCAAAACTAGGGGTGATTATCTTACAAGGCACAAAGATGGGGGGAAAGGTAGGGCTGTAATCAAGGATAGACAGGAATGTGGGGGGCTTCTGGCAATATTCCATTTCTTGACGTGGTTGTGGTGACACAAGCGTTTCTTTAAAAATTCTTTAAATGGTGGATGTTTCATGTGCTTTTCTATATATATGTTTTATCATTTCTTTTTAAAGATAAACTTGTGCCTAGCACAGTGTTTAGCAAAAAAAAAAGGTTTAAGAGTGTCTGAGAAGAGAAGGCACAGGGTGCTCAAAGCTCTGTAGGTTTCTATGCTCTGAGGAGGGGACATGACACGGACTGTGATTTAGAAACAGGTGCACTGGAGAGAAACAAGGGTCAAAGGACACCTCCCAGGGGCTGCATTCAGGAATGAGTAAGTCTTCTCTCCCTGTGCTCCAGGGGCTCCTCCAATTTAAATACATTCTATATTGGTCCAGGTGTTTTATGAGTCTTCTGCTTGTCTGTATCATAGAAACAACAGGCTTTAAGATCATTATGCATTCCATTTAAACATCAGTGAAACTCCAGTCTTGAAGTTTTGATGTTTTAATTGCATGATCACAGAAAAGACTGTGTTAATGCGGTTCCAGTTCCTTCCAAAGTGCTGAACTTCCTTGGCTATCATCTACCTCCACCAAGATTAACCTGAGTACATAGAAAGGAAAACAGTAAACTACAGAGCAAAATATGAGTAAGCCAGGGAATGAGCTCGTGTGCAAGGAGGGTGGTGGCTTTGCTGGCTTAAGATAGAATACTGCTTTTTTTGGCCAAAGGCAGGACAGTGGGAGGGTAAAATGAGCAAGGCAGTGCTGGAAGCCCTAAACTGAGTTGTTTCGTGGAGTGAAGAGTAGCTGATGGTTTCTGCTACTTGGATGCTCCTCATCAGGGTTCATTCAAACCTCCCCTTCCTGAATTCCCTGGGGCTGGCAAGGACGTCAACTGCTTTGCCTCAAGCGCTGCCTGTGGACCGGCCAGTCCTGGTAGAGAAAAGGAGCTCAGTGGCCAGCACACCAAACCATTTGAGAACAAATGTTTTTTAAAAAAAATATTGTACTAGATTACAGATTCTGACAGAGATAGAAATCATGAAACAGAGCTAGAAAGAAGATATCAACAATATAAAAAAACCCCAGAAATAGATGTGAAAAAATATAACTTCTGAAATAAGGAGCTCAATAGATGGGGACAAAGCAGAATGGATACAACATAGGAATGAATTAGTACAATGGAAGACCAGACAAAAGACAGGTCCTGGAGGGACAAAGGAAGAAAAAAGAAACACAGAAGAAAAGTTAAGAGCTACAGAAACTGTACAGGAAATGCTAACATTAGGATAAAAGAAATTCCACAAAGAGAAGTAAAAAAGGAAGAGAGGAAATATTAGAAATAAAAAGCATAAATTTCCTAGAATTCAAGGGGGAATAAAAAAGACCTATTGAAAATGTCCAGAGTGCAACAAGGAGAAAGGAAAAATAAGGAAAAAACCCACACCTAGGCACATTGTAGAGCAGCCTGGAAATATCACGGAGAAAATTAGACAAAGTTTCCTGCCAGGGAACAAGAACCAGACTGCTGTCAGGTTTTAAATACAACAATGGATACAAGAAAAAAAATGGAATAGTGTTTTCAAAGTATCAAAGAAGAACTTAGAACCCAGAATAGTAAGTGCAGTCAAAGGGAATTCGAACATATAGATGTGGTACAAATATTCTTAGACGTGTAAAGTCTCAAAGGTCTTGCCACACAGATGCTGCATAGTTTATATGAGATGAGAAACTCAGGAGATACTGCCAGAGATGCGTGTAGTGTAGGTAAAAAGAAAGCTTAGATAGTTTGGTATTTAGGGGAAAAAAGGCTAAGAGAAAATGTATCTCCAAGTCTAGGAATCAACATGATGGGAGCTCGTGGGGGGTTTTGAGGGAGTGTAAAAATGGGTCGAAGTGCTTCTCTCATTGGGGGAAATACGGCTATCAGTTCAAAACAACAGTAAGAAAGGAGCAAAAAGTGGGTCAAATTTTATAGGATGGTAGAAATAGGGTCCAAAAATTTGAACAATTTAAATAAATATATACCTCACATTAAATACCTATATACCTCACACCTAGATTCCTCTTTTATTAATATCTTACACATTAGTATGGTTCGTTTATGGTTACAATTAGTGAACCAATATTGATACATATTAACTAAATTAGATACTTAATTCAGATTTTCTTAGTTTTTGCTTAATGTCCTTTTTCTGTTGCAGGATGCCATCCAGGATACCGCATTACGGTTATTAGTCATCATGACTCCTTAGTTTCTCGCACTTCTCCTGTTTTCTTGATGACCTTGACAGTAGTTAGATTATTTTGTAGAAGGTCCTTCAGCTAGGATTTGTCGGATGTTTTTCTCATGATTAGACTGGAATTACAGGTTTTTGGAAAGAAGACCAAAGAGGGAAAGTGTCATTTGTATTCAGACGTACGTGCTATCAACGTGACATGGATGCTGACCTTGATGGCAGGCTGAGGTAGTGTTCATCAGGATTGCACACTTTTTCTTTTATTTCCCTTTCCATACTGTACTACTCTTTGAAAGGAAGTCACTCTGCAAAGCTCACATTTAAGGGGTGGGGAGTTACACCCACATTAAAGGTGGAGCATCTGTGTAAGTTACTTAGAATCCATCTGCATGGGAGATTTGTATATTTCACATTTATTTATTCATAACATTTATTTATATCAGCATGAATTCACAGATATTTTATACGTTGGGTTATAATCCAACACTATTTTGTTGCTCAAATTGTCCTGAGTTTGGCCATTGGGAACTCTGCTAGTTGGCTCTTATGTTCTTTGACGTACTCCCATCATGTAAGTTGTTTTTTTCTTTTGTTTTGAGCACTTTCTTGCTTTCTAGCACTTTAAGATGCTCCAGGCATCTTATCTTACTTCCTGCCCCAGTCCTAGAGTCAGCTATTTCTCCAAAGATGCCTCAATCCTTTTATTGGAGAATGGCATTCGAAACCAAGATCTTCAACTAGGTATACTCATTTTTAAGGGCATCATTGCTTCTAGGCCCTCTCAGCTAATAGATGTGGTTATACATTATATTTCAAGGATAAGATCGGATGAGATCAATCCTCAAAGGGGAAGAAGGGTAAATGTCAATTCTCCACAAATTAATGTAATTCCAACCAAAATTTCAATTAGACCTTTTAGTAGGAATGGACTAGTTCATTCTCAAATGTACATGGAAATGTTAAGGACCTGGAACAGCCACAACAATCTTTAAAAAGGAACAAAGTTGAAGAACTCACATTATTTCACTACAGAATTCACTATAAAGCTACAATAATCAAGACAGTGTGGTATTGCCATTAGGACAGACATATAAATGGAACAGAAGAGAGTTCAGAAATAGACCCACACACGAGATGTGGTCAATTGAGGAAATAAGGCAATGTAACGGAGAAGCTTTTTCAACAAATGATGCTGGAACAACTGGAAAAATATATGGGGAAAAAAAAAACTTGACCCATACATCACAGTAAAATTAAGAGAACAGACCTAACTGTAAAAGCGAAAACTATAAAATGTCTAAGAAAACATAAGAGAAAATCTTCATAACTTTTGGGTAGGTAGGCAAAAATTTTTAATTTTTAGGAATACATAAAGATGCAAAGACATCAGCAGTGGGTGGTGGCTCATGCCTGTAATCCTAGCACTTCTGGGATGCTGAGGAGGGAGGACTGCTTGAGGCCAGGAGTTCAAAACCAGCCTGAGCAAAAGACAGACACCATCTTTACATAATAGAAAAATTGGCCAAGCATGGTGGTGCGCACCTATAGTCCCAGCTACTTGGGAGACTGAAGCAGGAGGCTAGCTTGAGCCTAAGAGTTTGAGGTTACAATGAGCTACGATGACAGCATTGCACTCTAGCCCATGCAACAGACTGAGACTATCTGAAAAAAAAAAAAAAAAAAATACATGCATAGACCAGTCTGTCACAAACTAAGGAGTACAGTGGTGCACGATCATAGCTCACTGCAGCCTCTTTTTTATTTTTTGTAGAGACAAGTTCTTCCCTATGGGTCTTAAACTCCTGGGCTCAAGTGATCCTCCTGCCTCAGCCTCCAGAGTCACTAGAATTAGATATGAGCCACCACACCTGGTTTTGAATATTTTTTAATTGCCTAACCATGCTTACACAAATATTCTTAAGAATGGTACTACAAAGCATCTCAATTAGCTATATTGTTGTCCAAATTCAAACTAATCCATTCTCTAATCATAATTTGACATTTGCAGAAAGGATGACTGTGTGAGCAGAAATTCTACCATTACCTCTCAAATGTGGAGGCACAATATATAATTTTTAAAAACTCAAAAATGGTAATGGTTGGTGGAGTTTCACATGTAAGCGTGATTAGACAAGAGAGTGTTAAGCAGAACAAAAACTGTTCCAGTCATTATACCCTTAATGTTAACCTTTGGTCATGCTAAAGAACCATTAATAACTGGGAGGAGACAAAATGTACACTAAATTTATAGGCCAAAATCCTTATTAGCTGTTTATTGCTACATAACAAATTACCCCAAAACTTTGTGGCTCGTAGTATGTCTCTCTCTGTGTCTATGAGTCAGCAATTCGTGAGAAGCACTTTTGGGCAGTCCTTGCTCAGGTCTCAAACAGATTGAAGCCAGGGATCCCCTGAGACTGGAGCTGGGAGCTCCCCCTCCAAGGTGGCTCACTCACGTGGCTGGCAGCTAGCAAGGGCAAGACGGCTTCTCTCCTTGTGGAGAGCTGCTTAAACCTCCTCAAAACATGGCCTTGGCTTACCCCAAGGCAAGCAAGCTGAAACTACGCTGTCTTAGGACCTAGCCTCAGAAGTCATGCATGCATTTTTTTCTGCAGTATTTTACTGCTCACACAAATTACACTTGTTTCAACGTGGCAGGGTACTTTACAAGGGCTAGAAGATTAACCAATATAAAAATGACTTAGAATGATGACTTAAAAAAAAAAATTCAGAAACTTTTACTTAGCAAGATTAAAGACTTCAGAAGAGGGTAAGGCATCTGCTGAAGTGGACCATGCCTAAGGCTTTAGCTGACCACAGGTATAGCATATGTGAACAGTCAGGACCACACAAGCAGGACCCCGAGATGCACACTTCCGTCCTGCTTGACATAAGCATGCACTGCCCTAAGCCCATAATTGGAATACTGTGGTCCATTTCTAGGCACCAAACATTGATTCCATTTTTATGTAGCTCCAGAGGGCAGATCTAGGGCTGCTGAAATTATGGGAAATGTTTCACTTTAACACAGAGGAAAAGTAAGCACTAGCATTGTCTACAGATGGGGTCAACAAGACATAGTAATCCCCTCTGAGGTTCCAGCTCACAGGTGATAGACAACTAAGGTTTTTAGAAGTGTGATTAAAAGAAACGGCACGAGAAGAATCCCCTATGAGGAAACTTGTGGAAGATCCTCGTATCATCTGCTCTGGCTGCTCGATTTCTGGGGTTACCTGCAGATTCCTGCTTTCCACAGGCAGTGCTGTGGGATGAGCTGGGCTCCAGGAGGCGGGGTGCTCGGGCAGTCCTCACACACCAACACTGATGTGTGATGTGTCAGTCTAAACGGCCTGCACCTTTATGACAAAACACAACTATCAATTATTAAGATTTAACGTTTTATTTTTAAAAACAAGTTATTTTCAAAATTCCCCACATGAATCCACCTGCACATATGCAAACCATACAATAACGTGTGATCAAGTCAGTGGTGGAAGAGCCGGAGACTGGTGTGAGCGAGGACTATTCCCAGTTCATCACAAGCCTCAATGACGACTTTGTCAGCTGCCGAGCCGGAGGGAGCAGCAATGTACGCCACACCGCTCTGAGGGAAGACAGACAGACACTGACTTTCAAAACACAACTGTATGTGAAAACCTGCAAAAATTAAAATCTCCCTCTAAAAAGCCTAAACCGACAATGATTAACTCAAAAAGGCAAAGTAGGATTTGTGTCATCCATACATCCAACGGAGAAGTCAAATAATTCTCCAGGGTTTCTGAAACAGTTTCCTCAGAATGCTCAATTCTATGCAAATGCACACACCAACTCCATACTTACCCTTTTAGCTCTGTCTACATTATCCCTGAAAGGAAAGAAGGCATCAGAGCTGATAGAAACTTCACTTAGTTTGTCAACCCATTCCTTCTTCTCTGCCTCAGTTAATAATTCAGGGACCTCCTCAAACAGTGCCTTCCACTTTATCAAATCTTCATCCTACGGGAGGACGGGAGGGAAGGAGTCAGTCTGACATCATCTTTATTTCTATCTGATGTGATCCACCAAGCTGGAAAGCACTTGGGCATTTTTCCTAGGACTTAATTTTAAATGATGACTCTTATTTACATGCAAGTTCATATTTCTAGATTCTCCTTGATGCTTTTAAAAACATTTTCATTAAGAAAGAAAAGTGATTCTAAGTTTATCAGATTTGTAGAGATGGTTATCACTTTACTTTCTAAATTGGTTTATTCCAAATATATTTTGTTCTTAAATCTTTAATTTAAATCTATTACTTTATATCCCTACATCAAAAGAGACAAATAGAAAATCACATTCCAATGCTTTTCAAAGGAGTCTTCCATATCCAATCTAGGAAACACATAATTAATGTCCCAGAACTACATTTATACAACACTTAATCTCAAATATCAGAGATGTAGACAAATCAAACACGATTGATTGTATTTGCTATCATTTGGATATTTGTGTCCACTCCAAAATTCATGTTGAAATTTAATATTCAGTGGAAAAGTATTAGAGGTGGGGCCTTTTTGGAGGTTAATGGCCGGCCCTCATGAGTGGATTAGTGTCTTACAAAAAGGCTTGAGGGGGCGAGTCAGTCCTCATCTGGTGGAAGCAATTTTAATGCTCCCACATACCCCTTCAAACAGAAGACAAGAACATGAAATGTAACAAAAATATATCCAGTTGCTAGAGGCACTTGTAAAAAACGTGGTGGGGGAAGATAGACACTAGTCACCTGCAAGCACCATGCTCCACATTATTATAGACACCTCAAGACAGGTGAAAGGCAGTACCTGTCATTAACTTGAAAAGACAGAGAAGCTTTGTGGTTTCAGAAAGGGATAAAAAACAATGAAGTTAAATGAGACAGAAGAAAGAACAGAAGCAGCTTCCATTAAATTAACAATTTTAGACAATATAGAATTTCAAGAAAAAACACCTTTCACTCTGTAGTGATGAAATTAAAGTCTGTTATTCATAAAAGGGTGAACGAATATTGACACAGCCCATCCATAACCCAAGGACAAGCCTTTTACCTCGCCGATGGTTCCAGTCACATACTGGTCGATGGCATTGGAGATTTCTGCTCTCTTCACTCCTGTTTTAAACCTCATTGAAAGCACTTGTGGATGGTGCCTAAGCCACCAATAGTTCGCCTTATCCCCCGCAAGGCGTGTGCAGTGTATCCGAGACTGCTGTCCTGCTCCAATGCCAATGACCTGAGGAACACAGACATTAAAATGAGTACCTCCCCCAACGTATTCTTATCAGACAATCTTACGTGCATACTCCTCAAAACCCATCTATTAATTTTATAGAAGAAAACATCAGGTCAAAATAAGAGAAACATAATTTAAATCACTAAAAAAGAGGAGGGTAAGAGATTTATAACTACTATTTATGCCTTTTTACCTCTTCAATGGTATTTGACGTATGACTGCTAATACTAATATTCTGGAAGTTTCTAGAACAATGAAATTATGTTACTGATGGTTTGAGGGGGGAAAAAAAATTAAAAGAAAATAAAAGACCATTAAAATAGCTATGGTTATTTGAAAGTCTTTTTCTGCCCCAGTTTATAACCTACAGTTTAAACACTAAATCACAGAATTGATACAATAAGGATCTGACCAAGGGTATCCCAAGAAATAAAAACAATTTCACTGGACACAAAACTTCTCCTTCCTTCCTGTTTCTATGGGTTGAATTCTAAGCACCAATGCCTTTAATGCAGAGGTGTGTTTTATGGCTTCAGTTTCTGTACTGAATAACTCTTCAGCTGTCCACCCCATGGGCCACCCCTTTCTAAGCCTGCAGCTGGCAAATCTGCTCATAGCTACAAGAGAATAAATGAGACCACAGACACCTGTGCAACGTGTTCCTCCTGGATGTCAAGAGCAAAGCACTCATTCTACATGGACTTACTGGGACTTATTAGAACCTGAACCCAAGGACACCAGTGGCCACAATCTCCTGGGATTTTGTTACTACAGAGATTGGCAATCCTGAGTCTTCTAGGACACATGATCATTAATACCCACCTGCCCCCGACTGTCCCCACTTGTGGGCCAAACTTAACACATGCCAAGAGACAAGGTCAAGACACTGAGAAGAAAGGACTCCCGGTGCTGCTGAGGCAACAACAAAACCAAATTCATCCTAGAGTTAAGAGACCTCAGTAATGAACTAGCTCAATCTCATAATCCACGGCTCAGTGCACTAGGAAATAAATTCAGTATCTTGCATGACATCACATAGTGAGAAATGTTCGGTATCTTATCACAGTTTAATTTGTGAAATTACAGTGTGGACTATACACATTGTATAATTTGTGAAAACTAGTCAAACTGTACACTTTAAAAGGTGTTTTAAATTTTACTGTATACAATTTATGCCTCAATAAACCTGATTTTAAAACATCAGTTTTACTCCTAGTCTAGCAGTCTTTCTACTCAATGGAATCTTAATACAATACAGGATATACATGAAAATACCCTGCAAGCTGCAAAAATACAGGCTGGTGGGTGGCAGTATCATTCCTTACTTCCTCTTTACTGGAAATACTACCAATGCGAGGAAGGGAGAGTGAATAAACCAGTTGTGTAGCAGCTACCAGAGTCCCACTAATCCAAATCGTGCCAACTCACTCTAGGAAAGAAGCGACATGACTAGTTTCAGTCCTTGGTTCCAAAGATACTGTGTGACCATCACTAGCTTTTAACAGTCCACTGAGGAGCTGAGGAAACACTGACAAAGCCAGAAGAGAAGAACTTGGCAAATTTTCCCTTTCAAGCTGCTCCACCTGAGGCAGATGGATTTCTGAATATCGTTTTGTAAAACAACAGTCCCCCTGAGGTGAGGTGACAGCCCGCTTACCTGCCCGTTCTTGGCGTAGCACACGGAGTTCGACTGAGTGTACTTCACAGCAATGGTGGCCACAATGAGGTCCCTGAGGGCAGACTCTGGCAACTGAAACAGACACGAGGGAATCGCACTGGGCCTTCTAGACTGTCTGCAACCCAAGGCTTCTTAGTGCCATTTAATGTAACAGTCTTAATGTGGTCATAGCTCTCAAATGAAAGAAGAAAATTATCTCTTCATGCTACATACCACTGTGGCTTACTAAAAGATCAAACATTTAATAATAAAATCAAATTAAAATAAATCAAATATTTATTTAAGTCGTGGAACTTAGCACCATGTGTCATACACTCAAACTAAGGCCATTTTTTGCAATAATTTGGGATTAAGCCTGTGTATGTTACACAAGATATAATACCATACCCGTTCTAAAACCGACAAAAATATTTTCTCAACCAGAGTACTTTATCGGGAGACATGATAAAATTCATGTTCAGAACTGATGCTGAGAATAACTTTCATAAACACTACAAATCATTGTGATGTGCACACACAGCCAAGACTGTTCACAGAAAAACCAAATTAGGATCATTTTCTCCTTTGTTTACAATATTCTAAGTAGAAACTATTCAAAAAAGTATTGTGAACTACTAGTCCAAATAGAACAACAAATGCAATAGCCAAAAATGTCACTATCTTTAATATAAGGAGTGAATACAAATTGAAAAGGGCAAAGATCCATGTCAGTATGCTAAATGGACAGAGGATATTAGCTGTAGCTAGCTAACTGATAAAGTAACTGAAAAGCTGATAAATTTGACTTCATCAAAATTAAAATCTCTACAAAAGACAGACCCCTTGTTAAGAGGATGAAAAGATAAGTTACAAAAAGGGAGAAAATATTTATAAGCCACATATCCAATAATGAACTAGCATCTAAAATGCCATTAACTCAAAATTCAGTAACAAAAAAAATCAATTTAATTATAAAATGGCCAAAAGACACAAAGAGACATTTCACACAAAAGGATATATGGATAGCAAATAAGCACAAGAAAAATGTTCAACATCACGAGTCATTAGGAAACACAAATTAAATGAAAATCAGTGAGATACTGCCACACACCTATCAGAACGTCTTAGAATACAGAAAAACTGGATCACTCCTCCACTGCTGGTGGGAATGTAAAATGGTACAAGCCACTCGGGAAAAGTTTGGCCACTTCTTAAAAAACTAAACATGCAACCACCATACCACAAAGCAATTAATACTCCCGTGCATTCACTACAGAGAGAGGAAGACTTATATTGACACAAAAACTTGTAAGTGAATGTACAATGAATGAAAATTATAGAAAGGGAAACATCAGTGGTTGCCCAAGGTTGGGGAGGGGAGGGGGCAGCAGGAAGTGACCCTGGCTACAGGAGAGCAACACGAAGGATCCCTGTGGTGATGGAAATGCTCTGTACCTTGTGACTGCATCAGTGTCCTTGTCCCAGGGGTGGTACTGTACTATAGCTTTGCAAAATGTTACCATTAGGGGAAACCGAGTAAAGGAAACTATTACAACTGCATGTGAATCTCCGATTTTTATTTGTCTCCAAATTAAAAGATTAAAAAACACTGTTAGGATTTCTGAAGGATTATTCTAAGGTGTTATTAATGTAATATATCCCTTTTTATCTCTATTTGTTGTTTGAGTCACTACCTATAAAGATTCCTCTGGTTCCAAGAAAGACTGAATAACAAAAGCCAGCTTCCCCTGTCTAGCTAGACCTTCAAAGATAACCCTGGTATTCTGAGTTAGGATGAAGGAATATGAAATTTGCCAGTGAAGTGGGAGTGAGGGAATCTAGTCTTAGAAACATGTTACACTTAAAACAAGTTAAAGCACTATTCAAGAAAAATGGGAGAAGAGGAAATAATTCAAACATGCCCAGTGTTAATACATACTCCTTCCACCTGTCTGGTTCTCTCAGGACTGAAACAGTTCCCGTCCTAATAGTAGAATCTAATAATTTTGAGGCTGGAATGTTAACAAAAATCTGCTTTAAAAGGCAGGGAGTGGAATATAAAGGAGAATACAGCTGTCATTCTTATCTTACGCTTCTAAATTTCTACTAAGAGTACAGATGAAACAAGGAGAGAAAAATTTAGACAAAAGATTAAAATCATATCCACCCACTACCCTTGTAAAAAATATTGAGGGGCATGAAACCTATCGGAGATCACTAAGTTAGTAATCAATCCAATATCCATAGAACTTTAAGAAAAACTTAAGTAAGATTCTCAATAGTCAGACACAACTGTCAACATGGGTACCAAGAAACCTAGGTCGAAACCCATTCTGGTATTTTCTAAATATATTAACCAACCAGAGTGGATCCCAAAGGGCTGAAAGTATTTCAATTTACGATGCCTACATGTTTCTTTACTTCAGTGCACCGTGAATTTTCAAAGATAATAATGAAAATATCCATTAAAACAAAGATGTGTTACTCACCATATGCTTATTAACATATAGTAACTATCCAGATAAAGATTTCAAAGCTTATTTCCAGCAATTCCACTTAAAGTCTCAAGAGTCAGACGTGGGAACAAGCTGCAGCTCCTCATCTTCTGGTTGTTACAGTGAATAGCCTATCCTTTCCCACAAACTAACAATAAAGCTAGACATAGTGATAATACTGCCAGCAAGCACTGCCAGGCAAAGATCCCAGAGATAAAGGAGGCAGAAGAAAATGGGCCTGACAATCTATGCTTTTCCCCTCAAGGCATTTTCTAAGTTGCATACGATAAACTAAGAGGTAAATAAGCCGAGCACAGCTTTTGGCAGTCTCGCTGGACTAAGGGACAAATACGGAGTTCAGAGTACACGAGGGGGAAAAGAGAGATACTAGCAGATACTGGGACTTCAGCAGAGTAGGCGTGAACCATAAACAGAACAGTCCTCACAGACTGAAGCCCAATTCAAAGCAACTCAATTTTTGATAGGATACAGCTATCCATCAATAAGTCAACTCTATGGACAAAAAACATCCAGACCCTCAAAATATCTCTATAGGTTCTTCATACCCAGTGCCCAGCATTCAATCAAAAATTCCAGGCATATCCACAGAACAGACCAGAAAACAATGGAGTGACACCTCCAAAGTACTGAAAAACAAGTACAGCCAACTTAGACACAGCAAAGTATCCTTCAAAATGAGGCCCAACTAAGGTATTTCAGAAAACAAATGCCAGCTCATCTATTTCTTTATCGTGTAACTTTGGGCAAATTTCTTAACTGTCATCTATGTTGCAATTTTGTGATCTTCACAACAAAAATGATGACAGTCACCCCACAGTGTGCCCTGAGTATTAAATAAGATAATATATGCAAATACAAGTCACCATTACTATCCTTAGGAGTATATCCCTCCTATAAGGTGACAAAGAGGACAAGTGCAAAAACTTGTCTACACAAATACATCGAGCACAGCACTGAAGACGGTAACCTCAATACCCATCGTACATCTACATGTGGATTACCACATGGCCTCAGACAAAATTGTGGATCTACGTTATTGATACAGAAGCACGTCTGTAGCCTAGTACATGGGAAAAAGGCAAATTACAGAACAGAATTATAGAAGTCATAATCCCATTTATGTATAACTGGAGACACATCATATCTCTATGTGTGAACAGAGACTTCTAATATGGCCTTTATTCATTTTTTAAGCTCTCAGACTTACTTGCCAACTCAAAGATGCACCAGCTGTGTGTGTATCAACCAGTTGATATGGGCCCTTAATAAATGCAAAACTTATAAATATTTGAAAATAACCTACTGAAGTCACAAGCAGTCAGTTCAGACACTTCCAGACTTACATCTTTGTTCTTGGTAACGACATTGCTAAATAATGACTTGTCAATGACACCATTATTTCTCTTCTGGCTTAAACGAAGACCAAAGAGTGTTCGAACTTCATCTTCATCTGGGTTATAAGACTGGTCCATCTAAGATACAAATTTTAGAAGTTAAAGGTAATATATCCACACCCCTCAAATTTTTCACTTATTTACAAAAGATTTCATTATGTTTTATGCATTTTTCTAATTTAAACACGTGTAAGATCATCTTAGTATGGGTATAACACAACAGCCAGGCACCAGTAATTTGCTCTGAAGTTGTTTCTTTTTTTAATAGGTTTTACTACCCTATAGCATTTCATAGATTTAAAAACTTATACACATGTTAAAGCCAGTGATTCCACTAAGTGTAGTTTTGGTTAAGTTACTATCTGTATAGTCCTTTTGGAAGGCCAGCAGATAAAAACATTTGCTAATAAACAAGCTGCAGCACAAAAATTAAATTCTAATTTTCCTTTCTTTCTAAAAACTTACTACAAAATACCTAGCTAACGCTTGAATTAAAAGTTAAAAGGGAGAAAACAGGACTTGTAGTCTATGTCTTTGCTATTTGGAAGGGAATTTATGTCATTTGCTGCTACCTTCCTCTCCCAAATTTTGAACTGAGAAGATATTAAGATGTGGGGAATAATATGCATAAGACAATTTTAACTGAGCCCATCCTTCTGTAGAATATTTTTTTTATGCTTGTTTCTGTTTTTAGAGACAGCATCTTGCTATGTTACCCAGCTGGACTTGAACTCATGGACTCCCATGATCCTCCTCTGTCTCAGCCTCCTGAGTAGCTAAGATTACAGGCAAGCACCACTGCACCCACTAGACATTACAAAATTTCTAAAATCGAAATGCCAGCCTATTAACTGATGTCAAAATAAACTTGTCATATGTCAGGTAGAGGTGTAAGTTGTTTCATGGTTGTAATTATGTGTCCAATGTGCAAACTAACCCCAATTTTCAAATAAAAAAATACTAATGATAGCCCTGGTATTCCTTTGACACCTTCCAACGTGGTATTGTCAGGTGTTGAAGAGGTCATGACAATGAGCTTAGGGTTTTGTAAAATATTTTCCATATGCTATTAATACATAAAACTGATAATGGCCATTTCATTAGTTTCATTATGTTTTTAAGCGTACATAACAACTGGTTGGGCTCACGCCTATAATCCCAGCACTTTGGGAGGCTAAAGCAGGAGGACTGCTTGAAGCCAGGAGTTTGAGACCAGCCTGGGCAACATGGTGAGATTCCCATCTTTATAAAAAATTAAAAAAGAACAGACAGCTAAAAACACTTGATTAAAAAACTAAAGAATACAGTAGCAGCTGTAACTACAAGGTTCGACTTGCCGTCAAATGGCTTTTTAAAAAAGGAAGTAGGTACATTTAATGTGGAATTTTCTTCTTTCCTTGAAAGGCTGACACGGAATCCATGGTGAACTATAGAATTATTGGTATCTTACAATCAAGGGAATTCACTTAACAACTTCCATTATATGTAGTTGAGATTTCACAGGTTTTCTGACATCAATATCTCATGAAAAACAGCATTATGAATTTTTACTCTGAATTGAAATAACTCTTTGCTTTAACAATGCATAATCTTAGACTATGGGCTAACTTTCTTAATTTAGAAGCTCATAAAAAGTAGTAAAAAAAAATCTCAACAACCTAGCAGAAAAATCAAAGAATATGGACAGTTCATAAAACGGAATAAAAATATCCTTAAATGCAAAAAGATGTTCACCTCTCACCTAATGAGACAGATGAAAAAAATGTAAGAAGACAATGCTGGCGTATGTGTTGGGAAACAGGCACCCCTACACATTCCCATTAGGATACTAAATCTGTCATAGGACCTGAGAGGGGTGGTACCTACCAAGATTACCAACACATATAGCCTGTGATTCAAGCCTAATTTCACTTCTAGGACTTTTCTAGGTTATTCACTACAGGGCTGTGTGCAGTAGCTAAAGACTGGTGATTGGCTAGGTAATCTAAGATACACAGATATGGGACAAACTTCCAAGATGGTGTAGCAAGACACATTTGTGTCAGTAGAGAAATAGAAAAAGAAATGCAAATGCAAATATTTGATAAGTTATTTATAAACTTTAAAGAGAATACTCCAGGAAAGATAAGAAATTTAAAATATTGGTTATTTCTAAAAAAGGTTGCAGTGGCAGAAGGAAATGATAGGAGGACAGTCCATTCAAAAACATTTAATAGTTTTTGAATAGGCAACTATGTAAATATATAAATTATTTTTTAAAAAATTTACAAAAAATTAAAATAAAGAATAAGGAAGCTATCCTCATCTTAAAACCAAAATTAACAGTATTTTTAAAAATGTAAGATTAAGGATAAAGAAACTGCAGTAAGGAAGGATAAATTAGAAGTGTGTCAACATACAGGAAACATTAATCGTAGGGAAAAGATACCAAGTAAGACAGCAAATTACTGTTTTAAACACGAATTGCACTAACCTGAAGAACACAGTAATTCCCATTTTTCTTTTTAGAAAGTATTTTCAAGGCTTCATCTTCATATCCTGGGGCAATAATACCATCAGATACCTGTAAATATATTAAACGTTAATTTCTAATTTAAAAAAATCAGAAACCACCTATGAAAAATCTAACGGGAATTATCTGCCTTAAATAATGTAGCAGCATTGTCTGGTTTCTATCTCCAACAGATAGTATTTATATTATACTTAGGAAAGACAATTCTATGTTAGAAACAGCTTTCTACAGCTGACCCTATCTCACTTGCTGTCCTTTGAAACTTTTTTTTACCAGTTTTAACTAAGAATATACAAATGACATGCTCTAAAATACACACCTCAGGAAGAAATATTCCTTAGTACGTATTCTTTTCAGAATATGGTGTTTTACACTAGAAAGAGCACATTCTAGTTCTGGCTCTGCCAGTACATGGCTACAAGTCCTTTGGCAAGACACGTTCCTCAACAGCAAGACAAGACTGGAGTAAATCAAAGATTTAACATAATTAAAGATACAAATGTCATAGTCTTGCTATAACCTATGGCATAAGGACGGTAGTGGTCATGGAAAAGAATCTCTAAGCCAATTAAATATTGTCAAGCCATGTGGCCCCTTCATCTCTATCTATTTTTCTTTGACCTCCAAGCTATTTGTGCTTTCTTTTTTTTTTTTCTTTCTGTTTTCCTACTTACAACAGTACCTCTACCTTTCTGGAATGTTTGTCCAGTATTCAACTGATAGGGGTTGTTATGTTTATGAATGTAGTTTATATTTTTCCCATTATATGGTCTCTTTCATTACAGACCTATGAAGGTTTATAGTAAGATTCATTATCATATCATCATCCAAGAGGGCAACCTCTACTCTTCGGGAAAGGTAACTTTGGCATTAATATAACTACTAGAGAATTTAAAAGAATTAATTATACAAATAAAAACTTCGTTAAAACAGCCAAATATCCATTTGAAACCCCATTAACTCACTAAATACTAAAATCAATTCAAGCATCCATGTTCTACATAAAATACAAACATTAAATGATCAACTTAACTAATTTACGGGTATTATAAATATAAATATTGCAGGTTATGGTTTAAAAGAACATCATGAACAATTAAAGCGTTACTCCGTTACACATGGATCAAGATACACAAATGTCCACTAACTTCTCTGGATATAATTTTTGCAGTTGGTACATCACAAATATCAGATAATGCAACAAAATCACCAAATGAAGACATCCTGTCAGCCCCTGTGAACAAAAATTAAAATGAAGTATTTATCACAAAGTATTCTTGTGTAGAAAAAGACAATGTCTTAAAAATCCCCATGTGATAACATAAAATCCATTTCTCTAAAGCTAACCTTATTGTTTACACAAGATTTAAATAACAGATCAATAAGTCATTGAACTGAAGTAATCAATAAGAAAATATTCTTTAATTTTACCTCCTAGAGTTTAGCAAACTTTTTCTATGAAGAGCCACAGAGTAAATATTTTTTTAAAGCTTTGTCCTCGCATGGTCTCTACTATAACTACTCGATGCTTCAAGTGCAGTTAAAAAATCAGCCACTGACAACGCAAACACTGTATTTTGCAAAAATAGGTGGCAGGCTGGATTCAGCCCTAGGGCCCTGGGTTGCTGACTCCTGTGTAGGTGGTATATGCTATGACATTAGGTTTCTCAATAATCTTCTATAAATATTACAATAATATTCATACATAATTAAATTCAAAAACAAAATGTTTCTGAAATATGTAAAATATAACTCCTCTAACTAAAGTTAGTATAGGTAGATAAGACTAAAATTGTATGGCTTGTCTACCCATACAATTTTAGTCATATATTAAAAAGCACAAATGCATTCAATAGCCTAATCTGAAATTACATTCCCCAAATTCCAATTGAGTTTCCATTTGTTACATTAAAATGCTAACATATACTTTTATAAACTAATTTATTCTCAGGCATTCATATAATCATTCTCAAATACTAATAAGAACAAATTTAAAATAATTCAAAATCTTATAATAAAACAAAGGATTTTTATTTTATTCACTAAACTATATATTATATAGAGTATCTATATAATTATTCTATTCTATGTGGGATAAAACATTGCTTTTTCTCCCCCTATAAAAACAACAAATCCTCTTAATCTGACCTCTTGCTCTTGCGTACGCAGTTGATATGGGAGTGAGGCTTTTATAGAGATCATAGACCATGCAGACTTTGGCCTCATCTTCACTGAGCGGAATTCCAACGGCAGCACCTGGTATAGAAAACCGTAAAATAATTAATAGACCAAAAAAAAAATCTCAAGTTACCACTTGTCAACACTTAAATCAAGACATTTTTCTTAACATCTAGTCTATGCAGCGTATTTTCTAGCGCCTGTGCTAAATTAAACAGAAATCTATTTAGCCAGATAATGAAACACCAAAAGTATAGTTGTGAAGCAGTGGGGGAAACATCTCCTCTCCAGCCTCTGAAAACAGAGCCACCGAAGCCTGCAGCCCCTGGCGTGCGAATGGAGCTGGTTTACTTCATTACAGACTTGCTCTCTCCACCCTGCCTGACATCACAGTTTATTTCTTCCATTTATTTCCTCCCCGCTCACATTGCTTTAACATCTGAGAACTAATTATGTGTCGGATTGTCAGCAGAGCTGGTGAAAAGACGACTAAGCTGTGGAATTTGGGACTTAAACATAGAAGCAAAAGGTATCTCATATAGTGGCTATAAAAGGCTACACATGAAGTGTCACAAGAACATTTTTATGTCTACTCAGTTCCATTTTCAAACTGAAAAAGTATTTATTATAGTCTATTGCACTAAGCCATTTCACTTTTATTTTCTAAGCCTTTATATTTCCACCACAAAAAACTACTGCCTAGTCTTCCTATCCCATAATGATGTTACGCAATTATATGTATGTGTCATGTTGTCAGATTTTATACTTTATATTGATACTGTTATCAATAAACTTGGTCTTTGGGCTTCATCGAATGTCTATATTCATATTAGGATTTGTTAATATTAAAAAAAAATTTAAAAAGAAATGCATTTCCAACAGTTCCAGGGCATTCCAGAGCAAAGCTTTACCTGCTGGGCTGACGTGTTTGAAAGAGGCTGCTGCTGGAATGCCTAACGCCTCCTTGAGTTCCTTCACCAGCTGCCAGGCATTCAAAGCATCACACAAGTTTATAAATCCAGGGGCTCCATTTAGAACTATAATACATAAAAATACACACATATTACTAAGCATGATCAATAAGGTCATAGGTACATTTCTTAAGAAGTAACTTATCAAGATTACACAAATGTTTTAAGCAGAAGTATAATTAAGAGGCAAATAGATAGACACAAACATATAAGAACTTGATGAGAACAAAGAACTGAGCCTGAGCTCATCTTTCAAAACATATACATGCACATGAACGCACACGGACATCCACATAACGGTGGAGGACCAAATCCAGCCAGTCCAGAAAGAAATTCACATTAGAGATTCAGGAATGGGAACCTATGACAAGCCTACTGACCAGTCAGGGATCCACATACAGAATTAAGGTTAAACAATTGTGGCAATTATAGAGACAGTATAAAATTGAAGTCATAAACCTTGTCAATTAAAAAAAAATTGTATTATGATCTAAAGCATGATCTGTGGCTGGGAGGTAAGGAGAGGAAAAAACACGTGCTGATTTTTTCTTCTTCTACAGCAGACTTAGCCGACTCTGACTAAAGTGGAATTGCAGTTAAAAGAAGAACGTGATTTCAGAGTTTTCCCTTACCTATATTCTTAACATTGGCAGGATTGTTTTAGGAGCTAGTACCTCCTATGAATAAACTTAAGAAATTCAGCACACACAAAGAAATAGTGGGCCACCACTAATTATAAATGCATAATTTCATTTCCTTCATATGTTATCTTGGTTAGAGGATACTTTTAAAAGTAAGACCTTGCCAAAAAAGGACACCTGCACTAGAATGTTTACCACAAAACAATTCACAATTGCAAAGATGTAGAATCAACCTAACTGCCCATCAATTCACAAGTGGATTAAAAAAATGTGGTGTATATATATCCTGGAGCACTACTCAGCCATAAAAAGGAATGAAATGTCTTTTGCAGCAACCTGGATGGAACCAGAGACCATAATCCTAAGTGAAGTTTCTCAGGAATGGAAAACCAAACACCACATGTTCTCATTATTATGTGGGAGCTAAACAGTGGGTACAACACATGGGCACAAAGGGATATAAAGAATACTGGAAAGCTAGAAAGGAAGAGGGTGGTGTGGGTGAGGAATAAAATCTTACATATTGGGTACAATGAACGTGATTCTGGTGACAGGAACATCAAAGGCTCTTACTTAAGCATTATACAACGTATCCATGTAACAAAAACATCTGTACACTCTTAATATTTTTATATCAAAAAAAGAAGTAAACTATTTCTATTTGCAGATGATATGATATTATACACAGAAAATCCTAAGGAAGCCACTAAAAAAATCAATTAGAATAAACAAGTTTACCAAGGTTCGAGGGTATAAGATTAATATACAAAAATCAAATCTATTTTATACACTAGAAATGAATAATCCAAAAAGCAAAACTAAGCAAACAATTCAATTTACAACATCACCAAAGAGAATAAAATATTTTGGGGGAAAATTAACAAAAGAAGTACAAAACTTATGTTCTAAAAACTACATTATTAGGCTGGGCACGGTGGCTCACGCCTGCAACCCTAGCACTCTGGGAAGCTGAGGTGGGAGGATGGCTCAAGGTCAGGAGGAGTTCGAGACCAGCCTGAGAAAGAGTAAGACTCCATCTCTACTAAAAATAGAAAGAAATTAGTTGGACAACTAAAAATACATAAAAAACATTAGCCGGCATGGTGGCGCATGCCTGTAGTACCAGCTACTCGGGAGGCTAAGGCAGGAGGATCGCTTGAGCCCAGGAGTTTGAGGTCGCTGTGAACTAGGCTGACACTACGGCACTCACTCTAGCCCGGGCAACAGAGTGAGACTCTGTCTCAAAAAAAAAAAAAAAAAGAAAAAAAAAAGGAATAAAGTACGTATGTTATTTCATGAATACAACATGAATAAATCTCAAAAATATCCGAAATAAAAGAAGCTAGTCACAAAAGACCACATATTGTATGATCCCATTTACACAAAATGTCCAGAATAGGCAAATCCATGGACACAGATAGCAGATCAGTGACTGCCTAGGGCACAGGGGATTTGAGTAAATGGGGTGTGACTATGGGTGGGTAGGCTTCTTTTTGGGTTGATAAAAACGTTCTAAAACTGACTGTGGTTGCACAAGTCTCTGAATATGCTAAAACCCATTAAATTGCATACTTTAAATAAGTGGATTGTATGGTATGTGAATTATATCTTAATAAAGCTATTATACAAAAAGAGAAAAAATAAAATACCTTGCCAAGCATTAACTGAGTGCTTACTAAAATATTAGGCACTATTCTAGGTACTTGGAGCACATCAGTGAGTAAAATAGTCTCTCTCACCCCCAAAATAATCACCATCCTCCAGGAGTTTATGGGAGAGGCAAAGAAGAAACAAAATAGGCGATACAGTCAACCATGAAAGAAAATATTAGATATTTATCCAAATGAGTTGAAAATATATATCCACACAAAAGCTTGTACACCAATGATTACAGCAGTATTCATAACTGCCAAAAATTGTCCTTCAAGTTTTGATGTTTTCAACAGATTAAATGGATAAACCAACTGTGGTATATCCATACACAATGAGGTATTAGTGGTAAGAAAGCCATGAAAAGCCTGTAATCCTAGCACTCTGGGAGGCCGAGGCAGGAGGAATGCTCAAGGTCAGGAGTTTGAAATCAGCCTGAGCAAGAGCGAGACCCCATCTCTACTAAAAATAGAAAGAAATTAATTGGCCAACTAAAAATATATAGAAAAGATTAGCCGGGCATGGTGGTGTACGCCTGTAGTCCCAGCTACTCGGGAGGCAGAAGGATCGCTTTAGCCCGGTAGTTTGAGGTTGCTGTGAGCTAGGCAGATGCCACGGCACTCACTCTAGCCTGGGCAACAGAGTGAGACTCTGTCTCAAAAAAAAAAAAAACAAAAAAGAAAGACATGGAGGAACCTTGATGCCTGTTGCTAAGTGAAAGTGTTTCTGAAAAGGCTCCATACCATATGACTCCAACAGCCTGACATTCTAGAAACAGCAAAAACATAGTCATTAAAAAGCTCAGTGACTGCAGGGGGTTGGGGAGAGGGGAAAGGAGGGATGAGGTGGAGCACAGGTAATTTTAAGGCCGTGAAACTCCTCTGCATGATACCGTGATGAGGACATATGACATCATGCACTTCTCCAAACACACAGAATGCCCAACACAGAGAATGAACGCTAATGTAAACTATGGACCTTAGTTAAGAATAACTAATCAATATTGGTTCATCAGTCATAAAAAATGTGCCACACTAATGCAAGACATGTTAATAGGGGAAACTTTTGGGTGGCGGGTGTAGGGGGATGAAAACTTTTATAATCTCTGCACATTTTTCTTTAAATCTCAAATTGTTCTAAAAAAATAAAGATTATCTTTTAAACAGTACTTTTAAAAAAAGAGTTCCCTCAACCAAAAACAAAACTGAAACACTGTCCTCATGGAACTAATGGGAGAGGCACAGAAGAAACTAGGCAATAGATAGTAAACAATAAAAGTAAAATATACCCTGAGGCGTATAAAACACAAGATGAAACAAGACACCACTTGCACAGCTCCTCCATCTGCCTCTCCTCACAGATAGCTTAGGCTAAACCGTGTAAGTGGAAGAATATTTCAAATTCTCCCTCAACCTCTCACCCTGGTCCCCTTTCCATCTCTGCTTCAGCAGGAGACAGGGAAAAAGGACACTGCATCTACCCACCACCAAATGCACCAACCAGCGCGCGCCTGGTTTGCCTTCGCCCTAGGGGAAGGAGGCTGCCCTACCGCCCCCCCAACAGTCAGCCCTCCCTGCCATGCTTAGGCCTTCAAGGCCTTCATGCTGGTGACTCTCCCTCCATCCCTGCCCCCACTCTGCCTTCTACCAGAGTAGGACATGCTCTCATAGCATACCTTAGGAACAAACCAGAACAAAAAATTAAAAAAACCTTCTCTTATCTTTACAAACCCATGGAAATCCTAAAATCTCTGTTCAAATAATTATCTTTATCATTATTAATTCCTAACTTCACACTTCTACTTCAGCCCACTTCAACTGAACTTCTAGACCCATAATTCCAAGGAAACTGCTTCTTGTAACATTCCCAAAGCAAACAGGTCCCTTTTCTGTTCTCAACATCATAGCAACTGGTTGAAATTCTCCGAGTTCTCCTCTTCTGCCTCTTCTACTGTCTTCCTCAAGCTTGAAAGTACCCAAAGCTTAGTTCTGACCCTCTTTTATGAAATCCAGGTCATCCCATTCTGTCCCATGTCTTTAAAAATACCTATATGCCAAAGACATTCCAATCTCTACCTCCAACTTGACCTCCCTCCTGTACCTCAGAGCACCTTCACATTCATGCTCACAAGTCCAACCGGCAACTCAAACTTCAGGTGGTTGTAAGAGGTATTACAGAATTTACTTTACCTTCTAAACATGAACCATAGCAGATATAGAGAAAGACACACATGTATCCAGACATGACAAACTACCACCTGACACTTGGGCTTTACCTGTGATGGGAAGCTTGGGCTTCACTGTGTACAGCTGGGCAGGAGTTTGATGAGGGTTCATTCCATACCGCAAGGGCATCTGAGATATCCCTTTACTGTACTGTTTCCTGAAGTAATCTGAGATTGCTTCATCATATTGTGCCGTATGAGTGAACGCCTACAAAAAGTGTAAGTTTTGTGAGATACCAGCAGCACTTCCCAAAGTAGGGACAAGATGGCTTTAGGTACACAGCAAACAACATGCCCTCACCCTGTGCACACATGCACACCCGTGCACACACATGAAAGACACCAAATAACACCAAATGGCACAACAAATGATCCCTTTCCAATCTTTTTGACAGAGAAATTATCTCTTTCAATCTTTTTGGCAGAATCTCTGTAATATTTAGTCTCTCCACTTTTAACAAAAAGAATAGCAGCTCCAAGCAGAGCGATGGTAGGTGATAAAACTAGCCAGAAATGAATACTGCTTGGTTTGGCCAACCCTGCACTAGATGGATGCTATTTTTATAATATTCTGAAAGTATGCCCACACCTTCAAGGCTAACTGGCGTCTAGTCTCCAAGGACGTATCTTTGCTCTCGGAGCTCTGCATCTCTGTGGACACCGCTGCGTAGTCCTCTGGTTCACATACCACTGTCACTCGGGCATGGTTTTTGGCTGCGGCTCTCAATAAGGTCACTCCACCTTTGAAAAACAGAAGACATTGTTTTCGTATTTCAGTATCAGCTTCTGAACTTCTTTTTTTTTTTTTTTTGAGACAGAGTCTCACTCTCTTGCCCGGGCTAGAGTGAGTGCCGTGGCGTCAGCCTAGCTCACAGCAACCTCAAACTCCTGGGCTCAAGCGATCCTTCTGCCTCAGCCTCCCGAGTAGCTAGGACTACAGGCACGCGCCACCATGCTCGGGTAATTTTTTTTTTCTATATATTTTTAGTTGTCCAATTAATTTATTTTTATTATTAGTAGAGACGGGGTCTCGCTCTTGCTCAGGCTGGTTTCGAACTCCTGACCTTGAGCAATCCGCCCGCCTCGGCCTCCCAGAGTGCTAAGATTATAGGCGTGAGCCACCGTGCCCGGCCTATTCATTTTTTTTCCAAACAAACATTTTCTTTTGTTTTGCTTTTAGAGACAAGGCCTCTCTTTGTCACCCAGGCTGGAGTGCAGTGGCATAATCATAGCTCACTGAGACCGCAAAGTCCTGGGTAGCTGGGACTACAGGTGCGCACCACCATGCCCGGCTAATTTTTTTCTATTTTTAGTAGAGACAGGGTCTTGCTCTCAGGCTGGTCTTGAACTCCTTACCTTAAGAGATCCTCCTCCCTCGGCCTCCCAGAGTGCTAGGATTACAGGCTGAGCCACCGTGCCCGGCTGCATGGG